>JAHTMQ010000079.1:0-57300 GCA_019327925.1 Leucocoprinus sp. KB1807203 | reverse complement strand
TGAATTCTAGGTCCGTCTATACTACTAGAAAAAACACACCCATTTCAATAACAGTTACCTGCTGCCCTGCCCTGTACCCCTGCCAGCATCCTGCAATGCTACCACTTCAAAGAATTTTAGGGGGGTTTTTGCTACGTCTTATCCCGAGGGCTATCTGCTTCGGGAGTGCAATAAGGTTCACCCCCGTGTAGTGCACAATTTTCGATCCTCGGCCAATACACGGGCGCCCCAGACCGTGAGCACGGACAAGGAGACGGCAATAGGGGCTTCTCCCCGGCCCCCGGCACAAAAAAGGACGCACCCCGACCTCAGATCCAGGGCCATCCCCACACGCACCACAGACAACCGTAGTCGAGCCACGTTAGACGTTTGGATACAACATCCTATTTAAGATCTGCCTTAGATGAGAAGAAAATCGGGGGGGGGGGGGGGGGTTGGCGGAGAGGGGGCCATTGAGTCCAGAACAGGGTGTCCATGCAAGGAATGCAGACGCAAACAAAAAAAATGTACAGGGGAACCACAACAGGGTTGGGTCACACAGACGAGGCAGGGCCTCGTTGTGCCTTCCTGGTTTGGAGTAATATCCTCCCAAATACTATACATATACTCTCCGCAAATAAATCCCGCGCTGAGCCATCCAGGAAAAAGCAGGCGAATCCGAAAAAGCGTGGTGGCGGATGGCGACGACTGAACCAGCAGGAGGGGGGTTCGGGAGACGCGGGACGGACCAACGGCAAACGAGAGACGGTGAAACCGGACGGCTGCCTGGTGGCTCGGGGATCACAAAAAACAGCCCTTGCGACAAGCTGGGAGCCGGCTCCGAAATAGTGGCTGGAGTCAATACCATATTGTGGTCCCGGGAGACAACAAGCAGCGCGGAACACGGCCCGGTTCACGGCCAAAACAATCAAAATCAAACGATTACTGCGGAGATGGGGGAGAGGGGAGGGGTTGGAGTGGATGGTGGGTCGGGAGGGCCATAACCTCGGCATTGCCTATGCTAATGACCATACCTTCGAGCATGAACCCAACCGTCCTTGCAGTATAGAGAGTTCGTAACCCGATGGAAGTGTGGAGGTGGTCAGTTGCTCATGTCTGTGAAGATGCTGCTGCTTGGAGAATGTACCCCGAAGTTCCTCATGCTCATCAGGAGAAAAGCCAAGTGGTGGAAGATCCGATTTTGCCAAGTGTTTTGGGGGTATTGCGCGAAAGCCGAGGCCGGGCACCCTAGCGGAGAGTCACAAGAATCGGCTATAAGCCGGCGGTAGATAGAAAAAAACGCCATGGTTTAGGTGATAGGGACGCGCCCCGAATGTGTACAGCACCAGTTGTAACCGAAATTGTTTGAATCTCGTCCCCAAATTTTTTAGTTTACAAATACCTTGTATTCCTTTCACGAAAATAATTACCAGTATAATTTAACAATAATGAATACGATGCCATAATTAAAACCGCGGATATGCTTATAGTTAAGGTAGGTGATATTCTCCCCTTTAAATAAACATATACGCCTGTAGAAACCGTGAAGAACATCAAAACCAAAACCTCAACAGTCCCCCCATCTGAAAAATAGAACACCCCTCCACTAGCGGGTCACCTAAGTGAGCCAAAAGCGGAAGCCGGATTCTCATCGGCATCCCAAATCAAGTGAGGGGACGTCCAAAACAAGGGTACATGATTTGTTAGAGGTATAGGTATCTTTTTATCGAGCTCCCGGGTATAGTTTTCTTACTGAATTTTTCTGCATCCCTTGGGTGGTCCTTTTATAGCAATCATGCCTGTTGCATCGGTATCGCCGCTATTTGGCCTTTTGTCTCTCTGGTCCTGTTGATATTCCCCCCCCCCCCCTCGTTTTTATGGTCTTCTTTCCGTTTATTGTGCTTTGTCTGGGTCTTCCTTATTGCCGCTGCTCTCACGCCCGAGGACGCTAGTATGAACGGTGCCGGTGTCCCTCTTGTCGTCTGTTTGTTCCCTCCCCTTACTTCTTCGTCACAGTATCCGTAAGGTTAGAAGAACGGGTGAGACAGACATAATATCAGATCCTCGGACGTTCGCGTAATGTCTATTCGCTGTCCTCCGTATAGTGGCACGTGCGCCGCCTCAGCTTCCCCTTATCCTTTTACCTGCCTCCCGGGGTTGCCTCGGTTGTATTGTCCTAGTTTTGTTGACATGTTCGTAGGAGGAGATTGTTTTTTGTTGCCTTACCCTCGTGTTAGCCCCCCCCTTCTTGTTTTCCTTCAAAATGTAGACCTATATAACACCTCAACAGTAGCAATTCTCATTGGAATATTCACACAATACAAAATTCTTGTTTGTAGTGTCTTCTTCTTGCTTGGGTTTTCTGTTTTTGCGTCAGTTACATCTCTGGTGTGGTGCTTCTCGCCGCCTTAAGCTTTTTCTTCTTGTGTTTTGTTTTTTGATCTTGTCTTCCCCTTTTCCCCGGGCATCTCCCGGCTCCCTCTTTATTTTGTTTTGTCCTTTTGTGTTTCCTGTCCCTGGTTTATATTAAGTTGCGTGTTCCCCCCCCCGTCCGCCGTCGACTTTATGATCCTTCTGTCTGTATTCCCGTTGCAGGTGAAACATACTTTTCTTTTCCTTCTTTCTTGGGGTCTAGTTGGTCTTCTTTGTGTGTCGTTTTGAGTCTTTGGTGTCTTATATTCGTGTTCTTTTGCTGTTTCTTTCTAAATAATAAAAAAGTAATGGTAGTGTCTGTTCCGCCCCCCCGCCCGTGCTCGTGTCGTTCGGATTGGGGTCTCTTTTTTGGGTTCTTTCCACGCACCCGCTCCCTACTTCCCTTCCTTCCCCCCTTTTGTCTGTCTAATTGGGTTCTGGGTCTGTTTACCTCCCGATGTTTCCCTCCCGATTCTGTTTTTCCTGCTCTCACCGCCTCCCCCATCCCCAACTATTTGTCGTCTTGATTGCCTTTTGGTGGTCGTCTTGAGTCGTCGGGTCCTTGGTCTCGTATTTCGTTGTCCTGTCTTTTATCATTGTTTTGGGTCTTTCCCTTTTCCTGGGTCTGTGCAAGTACTACAAAATGGTTCCCTTCCTGGTCATCTCTGTTGGTATTGTCTTTCCGCATCTGTTCTTCGCGTTGCTTTTCCCCCCTGTCTTGGTTCTTTAGGTCTGGGTTGGGGTGGTGTGTCGTGGCTGTGGTGGGCGCATTTGTCGTCCTTTGTATGGTTCTGTCCCGGTATCTCTTCTTTAGTTGTGCTTTCTGGTCCGTGTCTGTTTTTCCTTGTTTGCGCCTTTGTTTCTGGATCTCCAGATGTCTGGTCTTCTTGCTGGTGTTGTGTGCTTTTGGGTCCTTAGTTTGCTGTGGATTGGTGTCTTGGGTGTCTTCTGGACGCTGTTGTGCCCTTGGGTGTCCCCCTATAGACTGTTCCCGCTTTTGCTGTTCCGTTTTTTCGTTCTCTATTTCCTTTTCTGGCTTTCTAAGATTCTGTCCTTGGATTTGGTGTTGGTGTGATTCGTGTTTCCGCCTGCCTTCCCGTCTTCGTCCCCCCTCGTTGTGTTCTTGGTCTTCCCGCTCTCGAGTCGGGATCGTGGGTTTCTTCTCCGTGTCATTGTCTGTGTGCCTTATGTTCGTTCCCCTGTCGCGGTGTTTCGATAGTGGTTCGTTTTGCTTTATTCTGGTGCTTTGGGGTTTTGAAGATCTTGTGCTTGTCTTATATTTTCGAATCTTATTACTTTAACATGTAGAGTGAGAGGGGTCTTTATTAGTTTTTTTTTTTGATTCTCTTTATTTGTGTTCTTTCTGGTCTTACAATAATCAGGTGGGTCTGTCAGTTCTTTTTGTGTTACACATTTGTGGTCCTGTGATATGAGGCTGTCCGTTTCCTGGGTGACTTGGGGGGTCTTTGCACTCTTGTTGTTGCTTTTGTCGTGTATCTGTCCCTTGAGTAGGTAGTGGGGTCCCCGGCCTAAGTTCAAAAAATTTATGTCCCAGAGAGTCTGGGGTTTGTTCGGCTGAATCCCCATTGTCTGTCACCTGCACTGTGGGTCTGTCTTGCCCTGTGTCAGATGTTCTGGGTCTTCTTCACCCCCGACCACCCGTCAATTCTTATTCCCCGCTTGGTATCTGTGTTTCTTGTCTTTTTCGGCCCTCTTTAGTGGTTCTGTTTATGGGTCTTTTTCTTCCCCTCATCTTTCTTCCCCATCCTCCCCTTTTTGTTCCGGATTCCGCACTCCTGGGGCGGACCTATTCCCCACCTCCTGTTGCCCACCTTCTTCTTGGTCTTCTTCCCTACTCCTCCTCTGTCGCCACCCTACCTCCACAACTCAAATAGCGAAAATCACGTGTGGAAAGAAGCGGCGGCGGGGTCGTAGAACCAAGTGCATGGTAGGGGGAGGAATCGCATATGCTCAGAGTATTTCTGGGGAGTTGCCTGTTGTTGCAGATAATGGGAATTGAGAACGTTCAACCTCGTGTTACCCGTATCTGTGCTTTCGCCCAATGAAGAGCCAAACGGCCATCCCTATGAGAACCCATACCCCCGCCACCCTCGTGCCCCCCCTGCTCCCTCTGCCCGGTTCAGCCCACCCGCCCGCAAAGCCCCCCTGCGGTAAGTGTCCTGTTCTGGGTAAAAGGAAAAGTGATAGCCCTGTCGTACTGACGCACCGCTCGACCGCAGTTGCCTCTCCTTAAGATGGAGCAGACTCTCCAACCCATGACCCGCTCGAATCAGCAGTGGCAATGATCGGACAACATAGCTTATGGCAGGCCCAGTTCGATTGGGGGGAATTTTCGAGTCACTCCAGGAACGCAACCGGTTCAAAGATGCACCTAGGGATAGCCCAACCCCCGAGCGCCCGTGCCGCCCCCCCGGTATTTGATTTGTGGGTTGCCCCGGATAGCAGATTTACTTCAAAACCACCCGAACCAGAGTAACTCCCCGCGAGAAAAAGAAAAGAGGAGGAAAGAATATAATAAACCACAACGTAACTTACCCCTCGGCCCCCCGTACCGAATCGTTGTGGAGTGCCCGGATCCGCGCCCCACGTAACTCTCCCCACCATCCCCAATTGAGTCACCAAGGGATGGGAAAGGGGCCTTGGAATACTCGACCGAACCGAACGGCGGGGGGACCCGCGTATATACACTTGATAGTCAGAGTCGACAGAACGAAAGTGTCGTGATTTCATGAATGACGGTGACGGGGTCAAGTATAGGCAGGTTGACGAGGGCCAAACCATTGGATGCTAGGTTGGGTACGGGTATTACTTCCACCTTGACCTCTAAAGAATACATGCCAAACTTGCAGTGATAATGAGTCATCACATAAGGCGCATGTAACAGGTAGTTGCATGTTTGGAAGGCAGCCTTTTCGCCATTCTCAACAATCAGACAGAATTCGGCATTATGAGTAACGAGGATTTTCGGGTATTGGATTTTGAGGACAGGTGCGAGCTGGTGGAAGAATCCATCGGAGTAGAGATAATAACTGCGACAGGATAAACGAATGGTGTTGAGGGGAAGTGCAGGACTCGGGGCAACAGAGGTGGTGCTGCAGACTTGATAATGAATTAGCGCACCTACAATGGCGCACGATAGGAAAACACTCACGTTACAAGTTCAAGATGCCTGAATGTACTCTCTGCCGCTTTCTGATGCTCCCCACCCTTTTCCTGCGATCCTGAGCGCGATGGAAACGAGACACTGAGATCACTCTCAGGTTGTTGATAGCCGGGCATCACCATCTTCCATATGAATGTCATGGCAGAGGCATTTCATCTATCTTCACGCCGTCGACGTCGCCAGGAATGCCATTGGAAGAGTTGATAGGATTATCAAGATAAGCAGTGATGAGATGGAGCAGTGATAGAAGGCACGAATATGGAGGAAAAGCCGATGTGACTAACTGCAATGAGGCTGACGCGTCGCCCTCAACAAGTTTATTTGCTGCTGAGCGTGTATGCCAGTGTCTTCGGAGTTGACTTTGCCATCATGGTCGCCAGGCGCTGCGGAACAGTCTGCATGGCCTACATAAATATGTTTGTCACACTGTGACAAAACTTTATGTCATCACGCGCCATGATAAGCTAAAGTTTTTCGCCTCCGCTTGGTCTCAAAACGTCTTTCCTCATTCGATTTCGTGCAACATCTATGCCGGACGCAGTCTTGCCCCGACAGAACCCTGGACAATGCGCGATTTGAAAAACACTGCTCGCTTGACAATGGTCGACACGTTTGCATGCCCATCTCCACCGGTATTTCCACCAGTCAGCTCGATAGGTTCTCCGTGGAAGTGATCATCGAGATTCTGTTGCAGCTCAACATTCCTTCCCTCACTCGCTTCCGCAGTCTCAGCTGTCACGCAATGCAGTTTGTCAACCCAGTCTGCCAGTACACTACAATCATCTAGTCATGTTAAACAATCCAGATGTCAACACCTGTTTGTCCCTTGCCGCTGACATATTCCTTGAGGCCTCCATATCTGAGGTATCAAAGAAAATAGTTTTCACCGTAGACGAGTCCCTGTCTCATCAAGAGAAAGAGTTCTTATGTCAACAATTCACAGCTGTCAACGCAAAGCGTTGACCCTCCAAAGATGTATCAGTAATCCAACTGCATCTAGTCCTTCCAATGACAGTTCTAGGAGTGAATCGGACGACGATGACCAGTGTGAAGCAGACGATCTCGCCGAACTAATCGAAAGATTGACACTCTGCAATCTGGCAATGAGGAGAGGAAGATGGGAATTAAAAGGCATCAGAGGGTCCCCGAAGGGAACGTTGAAAATGGTGTCATCAGGAACTGTGTATGTCCTCTCACCCTTTCCATCAACAACTCCACTCAAATATACTATGCAGCTCGACCCAGCTCATCAACGTCACCATTCTCGACTCCCTCCGTTATTCGTGACAAAACCCTCCTCACAAAATCCCGGACTCAACTTGACGCCGATCAAAAAATCAAGAAACGGCTAATTGAATACCTCGCAGTAAAAGAAGTTAATGCATACAACAAAACACGGGAAGCAGTAGCTATCACTGCTGCAAACCGAGCCAAACGAGCTGAAACTTTATCGATGTAGGTAAACCTGCTCTACTGGCTTCACCTTGCAGTGATGTACGCGTCCCTTTAACTTGAGCTTCTTCAAGTGATCGACCTGAATCCAACGCTTGAGCGTATGCAAGAGATTATGGAAATTCTCCTTCCCAGGTGCGTCGTGCCTCAGACCACCACATTCGTCCAATGCATCTATCACAATCACTGGAAGGTCCTCACGCGGAATAGCATCAATGAGCGTGGATAATGGTTCCCTCGATGAGTGATTTGAAAAGCCGGTCAATGTCGGATGAGACTGTGTCCCTAGATCGCCTTGAGCTAAGTGTTGTCGAAGAGAAGGGAACAGGCGGGCAAGATCACAGGCGACAGTGCGCCACAGGGCACTTGTGGTGATGGTAGACTCCGTGCGATCGAACCGGAATGAGATTACATGCGTTTCTGGTCCACTAGCCGATTGGCAATGCTAGCTGCCAAGGCAGATTTCCCAACGCCAGGGTGATCCCCTTATCCAGATCACATTGGGGCCACTGACGTTCTTGATTTCGTTTTCAATCTCTTGTAAGATGGTGGTCCGAGTGCCTTCCATACATGATTTTGCGTAGGGGAAGCCTATTCTCCCCAAGCATGTGCATCAAATCATCCAACTCTTTCTTTTCAACTTGTGCTATGTGAATCTCTATATTAAGATCTCGGTCGAACTTGTCCTTGAACGTATCGAGTTTGTCCTTCAACTCAATTGCTTTCTCCTTTTGAGAGTCAACAAAGATATACTTGACTGAAGTCAACTAATCAGTCACGAATTCACCCAGATGCAAGAGCGTGGACACGTACATTTCCAGCTTTTAAGCCATCTCCAAATGAAGTTGACCACTTCTTCCATGATCTCGGGAAACTCCCTCATAGTACGGCACAGTCGATCTGAGATTCGAACTTCTTTGAGTCTGTCGAGCTGGTCAGCGAGCACTTGGATGCTGTTTGCAAGGCTTTTCATGGCTTCATAGGATTCCTTTTGAGTCTTCAAATGCTGCCAAAACTATCAGTCGTGTTATTAATTTGAAAACAGAAAAGGGAGCCAACTTGGTAAACGACCTGGACACAAGAGAATACAGCATGTGCGACAGGATTCAGCTGCTTTCAAGTCAGACAACATACAGGGCATACTAGTCAACGATCAATTTACCTTGCTGGCTGCGGTCCCTAAATCAATCACCATTCTAGCAACATCGCTTGTAGAAGCAGAACGATGCAGAATAGACTGAAACTCGTTCAATTCTACCATCATCTTTGCGATCTGTGGATCCAGCATGTTCGGATCAATGTCGCGAAACCTACGATTGTGTTCGAAGAGTAAACCAACATAGCAGTCATAATGATAGCGTACCTCGATGACCAGCCACAACTGTAATCCTTGGATCGGATTATCAAATTTCACCTCGAAATTTGGCTGAGGTCCTCGTAAATTAGGAATGATCGAGGTAGAGATTCGCTCACAATATGTTTCTGTTCCGGAAGACACATGTTTCCATAAATCGTCAAACCGGACGCTGGCTTTACACATGGGTTCCTCCTTTGAAGTGCGCCCGAGCATCCGTATCTTCTGTCCTCGGGAATATTTTTTGTGTATTTCAATACTTAGTTCACTTCCTTCCACGAGCATGCTGCACCACATGAACATGTAGGACTGCTCAAGCACTAATAAGCTCAACTTACCATTTGTTTTGGGGTGAGCGTCAAAGGCTGTTCATCCCTGAGTGCGATGGTCCAATATTCTTTCAAGACACTCATTGACATTGTCAGAACATTTGACAGCGAGTGACTGTGGAAATTTATCGAGCTTTCCAATCAATCCTATATGTCAATTTAGTCCCTGATCTACTGAGCCGATCGAACATAGTAGCACTCACTGACGACTTGGATGGCTGAAAACGGTTTGACTGGATTTGCCATTACTTCAACTATTGGAGAGTGAGAGTGAGAAGGAAATGTGGGATGTTATCACACGACGACGCTGTGACACAGGAATGATCGAAGCAGCTATCATTGTCCCGGGAATTGAACGGGTGGGAACAGACATAATACCTAGCGTAGAACGTACAGAAAACCCAGTCTCAGCATCACTTGAATCGAGTAGTTGTACTGGTGACCACAGTCTGATTGTATCGTTCAATTATCATAGCAGCTAAATTTAAGACAAATATGATGAGATTTACCTTACCAGATCACATGACAATGAACCATGTTCTCATGGACCTGCGAACCGATGGCAGTTTGTCATTGCGGATGCTCAACATGATATCGAGACTCTCGATTGATTGCAATCTCACACTCTCGAATTATGGTGGCTACAACGTCAAATTCTCGGATGCAACTGAGGCACGTACGGATATTATCGAATACAAAGGTGGCATGGAGTTTACATTTTCCCCAGATGATGACCAGGTATCGAGGCTCTCGTCTAATCATTCTATCCCATACACGACATTGTGCACCCAGAGAATTGTGTCCCACTCGAATAGGAGAAGACATGTCCGTATTCCCTCCCAACATGTAATAACAAGAAATTTGATATCATATGAAATCATATAAATTCACGTGTGGTCCCTCAGTAACATGTAATACCACGATAACATGCTCCAATGAGCTCTGTCGTACCAACTGCGGCTGACCATTCTCAAGGGTTTTCAGGACCTCGCACTCCTTCTGAGTGGTACGTAGTTGCTGTCCGCACTGCACTCAGTGAATGACTTCCCCTTGATATAGTCGACGAGATCCTGCACAAAGCAGATATTTGTTACGATCTTGAATCTCAGTGTTTGGAAGATATACGCAGAACCAGACAGAAGTTAAGTAATCTATCTACGATACAGCTCTTTTATATGGTTATAACATGGTCCGTGTGTTAACACAAGTTGCTGCAGTTTTGAGTCATGGGTTGTGCTCGGAGTCGTAGGTGAAATATTGTGTGGTCACCACGAGGTAGTGAAACACTGGCCAACTACCCATAGGTCCCATGACTCTCACTTGCAGCGATCGGCAAACATTTCAGGGTTCTTTGATTCTTCTGCCTCGTTACTCCAAACTCCTGAAGGATCAAAACAAGTCTGGAGCGGGCAGCCTGCAATAGCGCAGATTATGACATGAGGTGGAAGATTAAAAAAAGTTGACGAGCAGAGACCAAGGTTGGGAAGAGAATTTCGGGTTGGAGGGTATGTTTCTAGCTATCTGACGATATTTACAGCTTGCTGTGCTGGCTCATGGACATGATTTTGAAATGGCTCCTGCCCTCATTGCAACCATCAACAAAAAAATCCTTTTCATTCATTCCAACTCAACAATGACCACGATCCAACAACAAACCCCTGCCTTTGCCCTCCAGCAATCTCGAAAAAAAGTTGACATCGTCGATTTCATGGGATCCATCCTATTTCGTCTTCAAATTCCCACCAGCGTCACTGCGTAGTTTTACGCATCGTCTCACAGCGTTTCATGTTTGCCAACCTTCTATTCTTTGGCTTACCAGAATCGGGACAGTGGTAACCTCTTTAAAGGAGTGGGCAAGCAGACTTGAGGTACAACTATCTTACCTCTAAGCCTCGTTGAATCTTCATGGTGACAATGTAGGAAGGTTATAGCTGTTGAAACTGTCCCGGGCGTATTGCATTGCATTCTGGTCGCTGTACCTGGTTGACATGCGGGTGTTTTGGTGGCCTTGTGGTGGGCTTGGACATCCATCTAGCTGGTTGTTGTAGTGAGTGTCAAAAGTTTTGATTTGACGGTGTGAAGCACAAGGCTGAGCTTCTCAGGGACGAGTGTCGGTTGGGATCTTGAGAGTTCCTCCATCGTCCCCGTTTGCAGAAATATCTTCCATTTCCGTGTGTAGGTTGCACAGTTACTGTTCAAGAGTCATGCGGAAGGATCGCAATGTGCCAGAGTCTTGATCTTTTTTCTGCGAGTTGAGGAACAACCATTTCTAATGGCAATATGGAGCTAGCTGGGTTTATCTTTGAAAACCTGTTTGACAGAATGGTCCCTTATATGTAGTCATTCATGAGCTACTGATCACTCGCACCAATGTGTTTTTGATAGGCGTTCGCGCCTCCAATGCGATCGGTATCAATGCGTGTAGCTCCTATATCCCGAGTTCCCCTATCCGGGGACAGTGTGATTATCAAAAATATATTCTTCCCAACATCCACAGATACTCGGACCCATTCCTGGCACCCAATGGCTTGGTCATCATCTTCTCGCCTTGCTCTTCCTCCGCCGAATGTCATTCATGGAATCACGAGACTGCCCAGTTTTATCCTGTCCACTTTGACGATCAAGCGCATATTCGCCGCTACCCCGCACCTGAATACTCACCTGACAGGAAACTCCTCCCATGTTGGTCTCGCGATCACTTTTACATCCGAGTTTGGGACATGCAAACTCGCCGACTCGTTTCCAAATTTCCAACGTCCAGGGTGGATAGAACTGCCCTCTCACCTGCTCTGATTGATTATTCCTTTGCCAACAGACTCATTGCCCTTAGGTCCAAATGTGAAGTCTCTTTGACGCGTCTACGGGCCTTCTGTACGCTGAAATTTTGGGTCAGGCATGCGCAATGCGCATATATGGACATTCATACGAGATGGAACAGCGTTGGCATAGTATTCCCCCAACTTTGGTTTCAGAATCTGGGACATCGCAGATCTCACACCGGATACGAGCTTATTCTGCAAGGCATGCGAGATGAGTCAGGACGACAAGCCACTGTTTTGGGTCCCAGTCGAGAACAGAGGAAATCTGTACGTGCCATCGCCCAGAGTGGTGGTTGGGACACTCCAAATGGACCCAACGATCCTGGACTTCTCTAACTCAAGCTTCCGCAGAAATTGGACAGAATGCATCGACAAAGGGTGGTTAAAAAAGAGCTTGAGCAAAAAGAAAAGGAGGTAGGAAAGCTGCTGGAGTAAGAAAACAAGGTGCGTCCTGTCCTCGGCCAAAGTACTTGAAGGTGTTCAAATATGTGAACAGGAGAGTAGGACGAGCTCGCTGCTCTACTCATGCTTTTGCTCTCTCGGTGTCTCAAGACATGTTTTCACTTCAACGAGTCTAAAGCCACCCACTACAATTGTTGAATCAAAGGGAGCATAATTTGGAAGCAGAGATACACAAGCCATAAGCTTGCGTGCGGGCATCACGAGCTCTAATGTTCGAGAGATAGATTGGAAGAACACTAGTACAAGCACAACGAGTGATTCCCACTATCAAAAAACAAGGGGAGAGATATCTATATCAAGTGCAAGCAGTCAATACGAGTATGCACGTTGTAGATATTCAAATAAAAAAATAAAAGTGTAGGCATCTTTAACACGGTTACAAAACCACAGTTTGCATAGTAGATTCCTAGGAAATAGTTTCGTAACTATCAAACACTAGTTTTCGGTCTCCGATTACCAATCCACTGTTACACATGTTCACCAGATGGATACATAAGCATAGAACACCCAACATGCATTCAGAAAGAAATCACAGCCAGTAAACCACAGGGAACTAAAGGCCGATGCGAAGGACATGAGTCCACATGGACTAGATACGATACACAGTTGAATCAACAGTTATCGAGATAATAGTCAGTTTGCAATTATCGGGTATGTCCCCGAGCATGGTGGCGATCCTGATATAGTCCTCTTTCCTAGCTTGCCACACAGTATCACGAGCAGGTTTATCGAGTAGTCGAAGAGCGGCCTGTTTGAACCTTGCAGCTGTTTCCCTATCTGAGACTTTGTCTATATTGGACTTGGAATGAGGGTGAAGAATCGGAGAGAGGAGGATTGTGTGGGTGACGGTGGAGGGGTTTTATATGGGCAAGGAAAAGGATGAGACAGGCCTGGTTCGAGTTGCGTATGGCGGCTTTGCAATGTGAAGGACTCGTACAGCTGTACCTATATCTGTGAGGGCTGGGGGCGCGTTATTGAATGGCGGAGAGAGGGCATCGCCAACGTCGCTATTGACGGGGGCTGTGACGTCTAGAACAAGATGGCTGGTAACTGCACAGAGAACAGATGCAGCACAGATAGAAGCACAATCCAGGACGAGGTCTGATCTACAACTGGTAAAACCACTCAGATCACATTCCTATCCTCAGTGATCAGGAACAGAATGTCGTACCCATCACAAAACACGCTACACACTGCATCAAATCAAGTTGTGCTCGCTGTCCGAGATCCCACGCCCAATGAGTTGCCCATAGACTGGTCCACACAACACATAAGCAACAAGCGACCGAGAGGGTAGGGAGTGCCCTTACCGTGAGGGTAGTCCAAGTATACCAAGCAGTTCAAGTAAAGCCATATCTAGTAGCAAAAATACAAGCCATTTGTGATGAGGAACGATGTTGTATAAGAGTCATAGAAGAGTGATGTCGTTTAACAGATAGCAGCATCAAATGAAAGGAAAAAGCGTCTTATCACAACAGCTGTAATTAAGCGACAAATCGTCATACTGCCACTGATGGCCGGAAGCAAATTGTCGATATCCATGAGATAAGCATCGGCAAACAAAGATACACATCAAGAGACCAAAGTAACGACAATGACGGTAAGTCTGTTGATATACTTACATCTGTCATCTTTTGCAAGCTTGTTGGTGGCCCCTGGTTAAATAAGAGTTTCAAATTTGCATTTCAAGCTGTTGAAATACTATGGGAACACAGAGAAATGAAAAACTCGTAGGAGAATTACGTCTATGGTTTTCAGTAATTGATATGGATTGAGTAAATGGAGAAATATTGAAGAAGGGTGGTGGTCAGTATAAGACAGACATCAGTCTAGCATGTGAAATGGATCAATGTTGATCGATCATTCAAGTGTGAAATGGTGTATGATGCGACAATCATACAATGTTCAGATCATTATGGGTATGTGACAGCCAACAAGAGTGGTCTATATATATTGGTCCAGGAACACAATCTACATTGTGATCGATTGGCAAAGCTCGTCTACGTTAACTGGTACTAGAACTAGGGAGACGTTAATTTAGCTGTTAGCAATAACTCTCTAGGAGGCGATCAACATTCTTCAAAGGGCATAAAATGTCTGTTTTTACCTGGTCCGTGATGTGAGTATCCAGACATAACAGAGGGATGGTGAAGCCGTGAGTGTAAAATGTTACTCTGTATTGTTTGATCTGGGAGCGATTATCACTTTACTCCATGCATTCCAATCACGAAACTTCATCTTCATTAAGAATATTTGCCAAAAGGATGACAAATATGATTTTCAAAGCTGTGACATACTATCTGAGCGCAGGAGTAGTAGTCACAGGTCACGTCAAATGAACAATGACCTTCGGGACATCAAGGTCTCAGAAGACAGTCCTCAGCTAGGACGTGCATTCAACACATGCATTCCACTTCCACAGACAACTAAATTGTCACCTCAACAATGGCAAGATACTAGGCAGGATATTATAAGAGGTCTCTAAGACTATTTGAGATGGAGCAGAGCCATCGATATATGACTCAAAGAACTTGCAGTAAGGAAGACGAGCTCATTTGTTGTTGAATGATTACCATTGTGTGTGTACTTTGTTTGGATATTGTTGAATCAGGCACTTGCCGGTCATTGTATTTTGTCCGGCCATCAATGACAACGTGGTGGTCATTATTTGTCGCTTATTTACAGCTATTGTGATGTTTGATGCTGTTATCTAAAAGGGCACCACTATCGTCACAGCCTGTCTGTACGGTTGTAGTGGGTATGGCTTTACTTAGCGTACTTGGACTACCCTTTCTTCCTGGTCATAGAATCTTGATCTGACATATTGTTAGGATAAGAATGTGATTTGCAGATCAGACTCGTCCTGGATTGTCGTTCTGTCAGTGCCGCATCTGTTTGCTGTGCAGCCATCAGTCATCCCGACGTCACAGTTCCCTTGAACAACATCAGATATGCTCTCATCGACCTCGTTAACCACCTTTCCCATCGTTGTCTCCCTCTCCTCGCTACGCGACAATGCCGCCCCAGCCCTTGCAAACTGGAGTACAGCTGCATGAGTCCTTGGCATTGCAAAGCCTCCAATACACAGCTCAAGCTAGGCCTGCCTCGTCTCTCCTTGCCCATATAAAATCCCTCTGCCCTCCCCCCACGATCCTCCTCTCCCTCTGATCTTTGACCCTCTTTCCAAGCCCATCATCTCCCCACAGACAAGGTTCCAAACAGGAAAACGACTGCACAGTCCAAGCGGGCCGCTCTTCAACTTCTCAATAACCTTGCTCGTGATGCCTTGCAGAAGGCTACACCAAGATTGCCACCACGCTCTAAGACATAGTCGATGCTTGCATCCCCTGGATAGCCGAAGTTCTCGTTTGGAGCAGCGATACTGACTACGACTTGGTTAGTTCCAATTCTTGTTGCCTCTCCTTCCCTTTTCACCATCCGTTTAGCTGTGTTCAACACTCCAGATGTCAATCCTCATTTGTTCATTGCCGCTGACATTTTCCTAACAAGGCTTCCATATCAAAGAAAATGGCTTCTGCCACAGCTGAGTCGCTGTCCAAGAAATAGAAAGAATTCTTCTTGCGTCAACAACCCATAGCCGTTCAACTGGGATTGTCGATTCTCCAAAGGGGTGTTAATGATTCAACTGTATATAACCACGCCAGTAATGCTGCATGAGTGAACTGGACGATGACGACCAGCATGGAGCAAATGATTTGGGAGATCTGAAGAAGGAGATAGAGGTCATGGAATCTGATACCAAGGAGAGGAAGATGGGCACCATAGAATCAAGGAAATCCATCAAGGGAGCATGGAAAATAGTGTCATTGGGAGCTATGTACGTCTGTCATCCTTTTTCATTGACGATTCCACTCATATACACTAACTATGCAGCTCGAGTGCCCAGCCTCAATTCCCTTGCCTAACTCACTTTACTCCCTCCATTATTCACGACAAAACTTTCAACTCAACTCGATGCAGATCAACCTGGTCTAGAAAAAATCAAGAAACGGCCAGAGTTCAATGTGGACAAAGAAGCCGCAGCCGAGGCGCTGAACAAGCGGAAACTGTTGTTCCTATCGAGGCATATTAGCCTGCAATACAGACTTCACCTTCCAGTGATGTACCCATCCGTTTCAAAAACCTTCGCTATCTGCTCCCCTTTCCGAACATAACAACCTGAGAGTGATTTCACTGTCTCGTTTCCACCACGTTCATGATCGCAGGAAAAGGGTGGGGAGCGCCAGCAACCTCCTGTGAAGCGGCAGAGAGTGCATTCAGACGCAGTTAAGGCATCTCAAAATGTGAGTGTTTTCCTGTCATGCACTGTTGTAGGCGCACTAATCTTCTGCCACTTGCCGTTCTCAAATCCGCAAAACTACCCCCAGCCTCTGTTGCCCCGGATCTCGTGCCTCCCCTCAGCACCATCATTTGTCGACCCTGTCCCACTTATTATCTTTACTTCGATGAATTTTCCACCAGCTCGCAAGGTCCTATCCTCAGAACCCCGATACGAGAATATCCTCGTCACGATAACGCTGATGAACTTACCTCCAATTTCTGTCTGGCTAGTGAGAATAGCGAAAAGGGTGCTTTCCAAATGTACAACAATCTGGTTATATGCGTCTCACAGTGTTACTCATTATGATTGCAGTCTTGGCATCAGCAGGATCCCGCAGGTTTCGAATGCACGTATTCTTTTGAGATCAAGGAGGAAGAATACTCGCACCCACTCCTAGCATCCGATGGTTTGACCCTCGTCAACCTGTCTATATTTGACCCCGTCGCCTGCCATTCATGGAATCACGACACTGCCCACTTTCGTCCTGTCGACTCTGACGATTTACGGGTCTGAGTACTCACCCAAAAAGAGACTCTTTGCCTGTTGGTCTTCCGATGACTTTTTTGTCCGAGTTTGGGACGCACAAAATGGCCAACTCGTTTGCAAGTTTCAAACATTCTTGATATCTCAATTGCTTTGATTGACAATGCGCAAACATGGTATTTATACGAGATGTTGGCGTACTATTAATATGAGCTCATGTTACAAGGCATGATGGGTCAGGACGACGAGCCACTGTTTTGGGTCCCAGTCGAGTACAGTCTGTGCCACCGTTCAAAGTGGTGATTGAGGGGTTCAAATATCAACAATCCTGGAGTTGTCTAACTCAAGGCTCGGCAGAAAGTGGACAGAATGCATCAACAAAAGGTGGTAGAGAGAACTCGAGAAAAAGGAGGAGGTAGGAAACCTGCTGGAGTAAGAAAACAAGGTATGCCCTGTCCTCGGCCAAAGTACTTGAAGGTGTTCAAACATATGAACAGGAGAGTAGGATGAGCTCTACTCAAGTTTTGGCTCTCTCAGTGTCTTAAGACATGTTTTCACTTCAGCGAGTCCAAGGACACCCACTATTCCCACTATTTCCTGTACTTACGGCTGTGAAGCCTCCATCAATGTAATTATAATGAATGGTCTCGACATGTTTTCGTAGATACATGAATTGCAGATATGCAACAGTTCTCATATCAAGGTGCAAAGAAAAACGATAATGTCAGTTGCGGCAAAGAATTTTGTAAAGGGGCAGAGGCAACAGTTTCAGCTTGTTGAGCGGGCTCCTCGGCTGCCGCTTCCTTGTCCGTATTAAATCCTTTGAGAAAATTTTGTCGCAAATAACGGAGGAAGAAGTAAATAATGGCGATTACGATGAGCTGGGCGAGGGAATGGAAGCTAGGCAATCGAGCTGGATAGTGTATGTGAGTGGAATCGTCAATGAAAAAGGATGAGAGACGTACATAGCTCCCAATGACACTATTTTCAACACTCCCTAGACAGATTCTGCTGAGCCTTCTCCATTCCATAATGCCCATCTTCCTCTCCTCGGTATCATGACCTCAATCTTCTTCGGATCTGCCAAATCATTTGCTGCATGCTGGTTGTCCTCGTCCAGTTCACTTTTGGAAGCGTTACTGGCGGGGGGTTCTATGCAGATGAATCACTAATGCCCTTTTGGAGGATCGACAATCCGGGTTGCATGGCTGTGAGTTGGTGACGCAAGAAGAATTCCTTCTATTGCTTGGAGACTGACTCGGCTGCGGCAGAAGCCATTTTATTTCATACTTCAAATATGGAGGCCTCCTTAGGAAAATGTCAGCGGTAAAGGGGTGAGAATTAACATCTGGAGTGTTGAGCACAGCTAAATGGATGGTGAAAAGGGAAGGAGAGGCGACAAGAATAGCAACCAACCAAATTTGTCGTTGAGTCAGTATCGCTGCTCTCAACGAGAATGTCGGCCATCCAGGGTAAGCGAGCATCGGCAATGTCTTTGAGCATGGTGACAGTCCTGATGTAGCTCTCTTTGCTAGCCGGCTGTAGGGCATCACGAGCAAGTCTATCAAGAGATTTAACAGCAGCCTGTTTGAACCTTGCAGTTGTTTCCTTATTTGAGACCTTGTCAGCAGGGATATTTGACTCAGAAAGAGGGTGAAGAATCGAAGAGATCGTGGGGGTGACGGTGGAGGAATTTTATATGGACGAGGAGACAGGCCCGGTTCGAGCGGCGCGTTGGAGTTTTGTGATGTGAAGAAGTCATACAGCTATGTCCCACTCTGTGAGAGCTGGGGCGGCGTTGTCGAATGGCGGGGAGAGATGGTGAGTGAAACCCAGATGCTGTCGTCCACGAGGCAATCATTTGCCCTCAAGCTATCATCGCTCACCACCTCTTCCCTCACTCGATTCCGAGTCCATACAGTGTGTCACTTGAGCTGTTTAGCTAACGGAGATGGCTGTTATCCCTCCCTTGACTCAACATCCACCTTCGCGACGTCCCTCCGCACTCATTGATCGCCTCATCTTTGCCTGGTCTCCCTGGCTCATTAAGAGGCGTGCAGAGGCGACTTGGCAGAAGAGTCCGGGGTTCTCGCACCTGAGTTGAGTGTCGGATACCACGCCCATTTTCCACGATTCAAGACGACTGAGAACACGCTCAAAACCCTCCTCAGGTTTCTTCAATCGACGTATATGATTGTCTTGTGGTAGTGCAAGCACTCGGACGATGTTGAGAGGTCTTGTAGAATGATGCAGTTGAAATATAGGGTTGTGTTTGTACCAACTTTCATCAATGTCAACGGAAAATCATACTTTTTGTGCGAGATCATCTAGTAAGGTGAACACCAAATATTCTACAAAATCACGCTGAGACCATTCATTATAATTACTTCGATAGAAGCCTGGCAGCTGTAAGTACAGGGGACAGTGGGTGTCGCTGAAGTAAAAACATGTCTTGAGAAACCGAGGGAGCAAAACCTGGATAAAGCAGCGAGCTCGTCTGGCTCTTCTGTTCATGTATTTGTACACCTTCAAGTACTTTGGGCAAGGACAGGACGCACCTTGTCTCCTTACTCCAGCAGATTTCCTACTTCTCCTTTTGCTCCAGTTCTCTCAACCACCCTTTGTCGATGCATTCTGTCCACTT
This sequence comes from Leucocoprinus sp. KB1807203, assembly GCA_019327925.1. NCBI lineage: Eukaryota > Fungi > Basidiomycota > Agaricomycetes > Agaricales > Agaricaceae > Leucocoprinus > Leucocoprinus sp. KB1807203. The sequence goes on along the minus strand of JAHTMQ010000079.1, from coordinate 37,840 downwards.
TGTGCCGAACCTCGACTTAGAAAAGTCCAGGATTGTTGAGATTTCGGACCCCTCAATCAGCACCCTGGGTGCTGGCACGTACAGACCTTCTCTGTTCTCGACTGGGACCCAGAATAGCGGCTCATCATCCTGATCCACCATCCATCCATTCTTCACGCCTTGCAGCCTAAGCTCATATCCATCAGTGGAATGCCGGTGCTCAGCTGTGAAATCTGCTATTTCCCATTTTCTTACACCACAGTTGTGGTAATAGCTTGCCAACGCTGTTCCATCTCGTAAAAATTCCATGTATTTGTATGTTCCACCCAAAATCTGAGTGCGCGGATGGCCGGTATAGGCGTCAAAGAGACGTATTACGTCTTCGAGTATGAAGTTAAGAGCAATGAGTCTCTTGCCAAGGGAATGGGTTAGAGCAGGTGAGAGGGCAATTCCATCCACCTTGGATGTTGGAAACTTGGAAACGAGATGGCCAGTTCGTGTGTCCCAGATTCGGACGTGGTAGTCTTCATTAGACCGATATGCGAAGAGTTTCCCGTCTGGTGAGTACGCAGATGAGTAATGATGTGAGTTGCTTGCCCGGTCGATATACACTTGATCGTCAAAATGGACAAGATCAAACTGGGCAGTGTCGTGATTCCAAGAATAACATTTGGCAGAGTGAGGGTAGCGGTAGTGGAAAGGCACGATGATGACGGTCAAGCCATCGGGTGCCAGGATTGCGCGCGGATCCTTGCCGATGTCCAAAGAATACGTGCATTCGAAACCTGTGGAATCCTGCCGATGCCAAACTTGCAGTACTCCTGACTCACCATTTGATATATCATATGCATCTGAGCTATCATAAAAAATGGCGCATATAACCAGGTCATTGCATGTTTGGAAGGCGACGCTCCCAAACGCGAGATTTCTTTCCGGCCAGAAGTCAAATGAGACGTGCTTCTCCGGGTGCATTATATCGCATATGGTGAGAGACTCGTGGCAAAAGGCTACCTGATCTTCGTCTGGGGAAAAGGCTACCTGATCTTCGTCTGGGGAAAAGGCTACCTGATCTTCGTCTGGGGAAAAGGCTACCTGATCTTCGTCTGGGGAAAAGGCTACCTGATCTTCGTCTGGGGAAAATGCAATGTCCATGTCGATTTTTCTGGCTTTGATATCTGTACGCGCTACAACTTTCCCAGTAGTTGTATCCAGGAATCCGACATTGGAAGATTGCCGTGATGTTGTAACTGCGATCTTTCCAGATGGTGAAATTCTAACAACTCGTTGCTCATCGGGATCATCTCGAGCGTCCGTAGTGTCAGCCTGATTCATCGCCAACTTCTCCAGGTCTACGTGCCACATTCTCACACTTCCATTAGAATATCCGACCAAAACTCGGTGACCATCGCTTGACGGACAAATACTCTTAACATATGAGTGGGATGCAGGTTTCCAGATCATTTTTGAGCCAGTCGCAGAGACATCCCATATTTCCGCTCCGCCGCCTCGTATGATGCATAGGCAGTTGGTAAGAGGGAAATGAATAACATTTCGTGAATACCAGACACCACTCCAATCACAGCTGAAGGATGCCATCTCTTGTGTGTCCAATCTCCAAAGGTAAATAGTTTTGTGAGCAATATCAGTTTCGACCATCAAAGTATCACTGGTTGGAGAAAAGCAGAGAAATGCTAAATATTCAAGAGAACATGTGAGTTGTCGGAAGTCCTTGCTATCCTCCAAGTTCCATAATTCAATGACGTTCTCGGACTTCTTGACTAGAACCAGAAAATGCCCATCAGGAGAAAACAAAAAATATGGCGAACTTCCATGAGGAAATGTGAATTGTCGGAAATCCTTGCTACCTTCCAAGTTCCATAGTTCAAGGACGTCCTCAGGCTTCTTTAGTATGGCCAGAAAATGTCCATCAGGAGAAAATCGAGCATCACGAACACCGTTCCTCTCCAACGGCCTGCTGGATATTAGTGCACCATTGCCAGTGTCCCAGAACTGGACCAGAATCCTACTTGCATCTTTATCTCCAGACTCGTCCAAGTTTCCATCTTCAGAGTCGTCCAAGTTTCTATCTATTTTCACCGAGGCAATTCTTCTACCATGATGAACAAAGGAAAAATCAGAGCCCTCGATTTTGAACTGCTCTTCGCCCGTCTCAATGTCCCAAACCACTGCATAAAAGCTGTATTTGAGTAGAATATGCTTCCCAACAGGACTAAAGTGGACATCAGGCCTACCGTGAAATGGGCCTAAAATGCAACGGCCTGTTTCAGAGTCACAGATATACATAGCACGTTCTGATGCGAGTGGTAAAAAATCGCTTCCTGATGCGTATAAAAATGTGCTTTCATCTGGTGAGAAAGCTATTTTCTCCACAGAATATTTCTGGCATTCTACAGTAAACACCGCCATTGACCATTGACTAGGTTTCCCTTGAGTGACCATAAATGTATTGGGAAACCTCGAGCAGAATTCTCTGGCAACATAAGATTCCTCAGGTGTGAAGGGGAGTGCCGAGAGGTACACATGAGGAGCGGATTGTGAGATTGGAACCATGAACACAGAAATGAAGCGGAGGACATCACGGATGAACAATGTCAGGTCATCATGAGGGTTGAGGGACTGGCCAGCCAACATCAGATATGTTGCAGAGAAATGAGTCGGAAACGCACCTTCCATGATAAAGCCATTTTCAGGATTGAAAGCACTTCATAAGTTTTTCCCAGCAGGCTCATTGTCTCGATCCAGAACAATAACTTCTCGTACATCACGAACTTGACCCCCTCCTTCAGCTTGTGGTCATATGGCTCACCAGACCGAGTTTGAACAAGATGGTCCGCCCAAAATTGAGATGAATATTGAATGAGAGGAGGGATCATGGCTATGACATCAGCCTCAATATCGACATTCTTTATGACCGAAGAGTCCAAGCTGCACATGTTGAAATGAAGCTTGGGTGATGCCAGAGTTTTCAAGCATAGTATAGCAAGCTGACGTTCGTGATGACCTCGATCCTGGACAGTGGAGAAATCAGGCAATTCTTGTCGAAACGAGGGTGAGAGAAGATAGTCTTCAAATGACTTGTGATGGAAACGAAGAATATTGCCAGAGCCAATGACGGACGCAAGACCTTTTCGGATCAATGGCATTATATCTGAGGTCCCGATCTTGACTCCAGGAAGCATCACAAGAACACCATCACTAAGAGGCTGTTTGGCATAGATCATGGCACCCATAATAGAGACGATCCCTTGGACTTCTCGCTTTGAAATCCGTCCGAATGATGTCTTGATAACAGTGGTATAAAGAGAAAACAAATCATCCATCCCCTCTATGTCACCCTCTCCCTTTCTCGATTTAAGGATGTCAAATCGTACTCCAGGATCATCTTCAAGGAAGTCGGCGACAGTAGTTGCCCAGATAAAAATACCGGCAGCGCCAGAAACAAGGTAATCAAGAGCCTCGGCGATCCATGCAGGCTCCATTTTTATATTCACATCGTCAAGTCGTGACTGGAGGAATGTGCGGATATCACTTGAAACACTATCGCCTGGCTTGACCCCATGACCAGATGGAATATCATGGATGCTGATGGAATCAGGGAAGGTGAAACGGTCCTCCTGCCGGCTGGTAATAACCAACTTGAGCTTCTTTAAGTGATCGACCTGAATCCAGCGCTTGAGCGTATGCAAGAGACTCCGGAAATCCTCCTTTCCTGATGCATCATGCCTCAGGCCACCACATTCATCCAATGCATCTATCACAATCACTGGAAGCTCCTGACATGGAATGGTATCAACCAGAGCAGACAGTGGTCCTTCGATGAGCGATTTGAAAAGCCGATTAATGTCAGATGAGCTGTGCCCTTGATTTTCTTGAGCCAAGCGCTGCCGAAGAGAGGGATACAGACGAGCAAGATCACATGCGACAGTACGCCATAGGGAGCTCGTATTGATGGTAGAATCTGTGCGGTCGAACCTGAATGAGATAACATGGCGCTCCTGGTCCACTAGTCTGTTGGCAATGCTAGCTGCCAAGGCAGATTTCCCAACACCAGGCGATCCCCTTATCCAAATTACGTTTGGGCCATTGACGTTCTTGATTTCGTTTTCAATCTCTTGTAAGATAGTGGTGCGCGTGCCTTCCAGACATGCTTTGCGTAGGGGAAGCCTATTCTCTCCAAGGGCCCTCACTAAATCATCCAGCTCCTTCTTGTCGGCGGCCGTCTTCGCATTTTCTGCCATGATGACTGATAACAACCACAAATCAGTCAGATTGAACGATGAATATGAGGCATAATATCATACCTTGCCCTACTAGGGTCTCTATATTAAGATCTCGGTCGAACTTGTCCTTGAACGTATCGAGTTTGTCCTTCAACTCAATCGCTTTCTCCTTTTGAGAGTCAACAAAGATATACTTGACTGAAGCCAACTAATCAGTCGCGAATTCACCCAGATCAAGACACGTGGACACGCACATTTCCAGCTTTTAAGCCATCTCCAAATGAAGTTGACCACTTCTTCCATGATCTCGGGAAACTCCCTCATGGTATGGCACAGTCGATCCGAGATTTGTACTTCCTTGAGTCTGTCGAGCTGGTCAGCGAGCACTTGGATGCTGTTTGCAAGGCTTTTCATGGCTTCATAGGATTCCTTTTGAGTCTTCAAATGCTGCCAAAACTATTAGTCGTGTTATACATTTAAAAACAGAAAAGGAACCAACTTGGTAAACGACCTGGACACAAGAGAATACAGCGTGTGCGACAGGATGCACCTGCTTTAAGTCAGACAACATATGGGCACACTAGTGAACAATCATTTACCTTGCTGGCTGCGGTGCATAAATCAATCACCATTCTAGCAACATCACTTGTAGAAGCAGAACGATGCAGAACAGACTGTAACTCGTTTAGTTTTACCATCATCTTTGCGATCTGTGGTTCAAGGAGCTCGGATCAATGTCGCGAACCTACAAGTGTGTTCGAAGAGCAAACTAAAATAGCAGTCATGATGATAGCGTACCTCGATGACCAACCAAAGCTGAAATCCTTGGATCGGATTATCAAATTTTATGTCGAATTTTGCTAACGTCCTCTGAGTAAATTCGGAGTGATCGAGGTAGAGATTCGCTCACAATTTGTTTCTGCTCCGGAAGACACATGTTTCCATAAATCTTCAAACCTGACGCTGGCTTTACATATCGGTTCCTCCTTTGAAGTGCGCCCGAGCATCCGTATCTTCTGTAATCGGGAGGGTCTTTCGTGTATTTCAATACTTAGTTCGCTTCCTTCCACGAGCATGCTGCACCACATGAGCATGTAGGACTGCTCATCCACAATAAGCTCAACTTACCATTTGTTTGGGGTGAGCATCAAAGGCTGTTCATCCCTGGTGCGATGGTCCAATATTCTTTCAACACACTCATTGACATTGTCAGAACATTTGATAGCCAGTGACTGTGGAAATCTATCGAGCTTTCCAATTAGTTCTACATGTCGATTTAGTCCCTGATCTGCGAAGCCGATCGAACATAGTAGTACTCACTAACAACTTGGATGGCTGAAAGCGATTTGACTGGATTTTCCATTACTTCAACTATTGGAGAGTGAGAGTGAAGAGGAAATGTGGGATGTTATCACACGACGAATAATGCTGTGACACAGGAATGATCGAAGCAGTTATAATTGTCCGGGAATTGAACGGTGTGGGAACAGACATCAATACCTAGCGTAGAACGTACAAAAAACCCAGTCTCAGCATCATTTGAATCGAGTAATTAGTACTGGTGACCATAGTCTAGATTGTATCGTTCAATTATCATGGTAGCTAAATTGAAATATGATGAAATTTACCTTACCAGATCACATGACAATGAACCACGATCATGGACCTGCGAACCGATGGCAGTCTGTCACTGCGGATGCTCAAGATGATATCAAGATTCTCGATTGATTGCGATCTCACACTCTCGAAGTATGGTGGCTAAAATGTCAAATTCCCGAATGCAACTGAGGCGCGTACGGATATTATCGAATGCAAAGGTGGCATGGAGTTTGGTCAATGCGAGGTAAACGGTGATATTCCATAATCTTTTACAAAAACTTTGTAAGATCAGCGACGATCATCAGCCTAAAATGTGTCTTCCTCCAATATATGTCCTGAAGCTTTGGATTCTGCTGGGCCGATCTATATTTTCAACACCGAAGAAAATGCACAAGAGCCGACAAAAATCACCTTTGATGAGTTTGGGTGCAGTTAATACATCCCAACTCTGTAGTTCTTCAGCATCAAGTCACCCCTGCTCGGTCTCATGAAAGCAGGCTTTGTAGTAAACTCACGACAAATGCTCGTTCGTGATAACTGGCTAGGCTGATCTCGTTAGTCCTTCCCGCCTTCTCCTCAACTCAATCCTGACACTGTCATTCATCTGTGGAGAGTGCTTGTCCATATGCACGTTTCTTCCTTCCCAACAAGAACATCTAATAATTCACTTTACTTCAATAGAGGCTTTGGTAGAGCGAAAATCCAAGTAGACCAGCGAGCTCCGTGGATTCGTCCTACTTTCCAGTTCATCTGAGCATCTCCAAGCACTTCAGTTCAGGACAAGACGCACCTTTTTTTTCACTCCAGCAATTTTACTACCTCCACCTTTTGCTCAAAACTCTCAACTACTCTCTGTCGATGGATTCTACTTTTGCCTGAGCCTTGAGTTAGAGAGGCCCACGCTCGTTGTCTTCTTCTGGGGTATCCCGAATATCGCATCAGGCGGTGGCACGTAAATATTCTTCCTGTGCCCGACTGGGACCAGAAACAGTGGCTCATTGTCCCGACCCATTACCCATTCCATCTCGCATGCCTTGCAGGAAGTGGCAATAGTCTTCCAACCTTTTTCCATCTCGTATAAACGCCATGTTTGCGTATCCTTTACCCACATTTCAGATAGCCGGTATAGACGTCAAAAAGACGTATTGTGTCTCTGTATCTATGTCAAAGAGCGATAAGTCTGTCGGCAGGGGAAGATTCAATCAGAGTAGGTGAGAGGGCGATTTCATCAACCAAGGACTTTGAAAGCTTGCAAACGACTTGACCAGTTTGTGCGTCCCAGACCCGGACGTGATGATCATAGAAAGACCAACACGCGAAATGTTTCCCGTCAGATGTACTCAGACCCGCGAATATACACTTGATAGTCAGGACGAAAGTGGGCAGTGTCGTGATCTCGTGAATGACATGCGATGAGGTCAAATATACGCATGAATGACGACGGTCAAACCATCGGATGCCAGGAGTGGGTACGAGTATTCTTCCACCTTGATCTCTAAAGAATTCGTGGATTCAAAACCTGCGGGATCCAGCCGATGCCAAACTTGCCAAACTTGCAGTAATAATAAGTCATCGCATAAGGCGCGTGTAACAGGTCGTTGCATGTTTGGAAGCCAGCCTTTTCCCCACTCTCAGCAATCAGACAGAATTCGGCGATGAATTCGTCAGCACTATAATACCGAGGATTTTCAGGTATTGGGGTTCTGAGGATAGGTGTGAGCTGGTGGAAGAATCCATCGGAGTCGAGATAATAACTGCGACAAGGTCAACGAATGATGGTGTTGAGGGAAGCACAGGACTCGGGGCAACAGAGGCTGGAGATGGTGTTGCGGACTTGAGAACGGCAAGTGGCAGAGAGTTAGCGCGCCTACAATGGCGCATGACAGGAAAGCACTCACAGTTAAAGTTAAAGTGGCCTTGAATGCACTCTCTGCTGCTTTGCAGGAGGTAGCTGACGCTCCCCACCCTTTTCCTGCGATCCTGAGCGTGGTGGAAACGAGACACTGTTTTTGAGCAGGGGTAAATAGCTGCATCACAATCTTACATATGAATGTCATAACAGAGGCCATTCATCCATCTTCACGCCGTCGACGTCGCCAGGAATGCCGTTGGAAGAGTTGATAGGACTATCAAGATAAGCAGTAATGAGATGGGGCAACAATAGAAAGCATGAATATAGAGGGAGAACCGATTTGACTAACCGTAATGAGGTTGACGCGTCGCCCTCAGCAAATTTATTGGCTGCTGAGCGTGTCTTTGCCATCAGGCGCTGCAGAAATGTGACTGACACATTGTGACAGAACAATTTGAAGTATGATCACATCACGCGCCATGATAAGCCAGAGTTTTTCGCCTCTGCTTGGTCTCGAGACGTCTTTCCTCATGATTTCGTACAACATCTATGCAGGACGCAGCCTTACCCCGACAGAACCCTGGACAATGCACGACTTCAAAAACGCTGCTCGCTCGACAATGGTCAGCCCATCTCCACCGGTTTTTCCATCAGTCAACTCGATAGGCTCTCCGTGGAAGTGATCATCAAGATTCTGTTGCAGCTTAACATTCCTTCCCTTACTCTCTTCCACAGTCTCAGCTGTCAGGTTTGTCAACCTAGTCCGCCAGTACACTGCAATCATTTAAACAATCCAGATGTGAACCTTGCCGCTGACATAGTCCTCGAGGCCTCCATATCTGAGGTATCAAAGAAAATAGTTTCCGCCGTAGACGAGTCCCTGTATCAGCAAGAGAAAGAATTCTTATGTCAACTATGTCAACAATTCACAGCTATCAACGCAAAGTGTCGACCCTCCAAAGATGTATGAGTAATCCAACTGCATCTAGTCCCGCCAATAACAGTTCCACGAGTGAACTGGACGACGATCTCACCAAACTAATTGAAAGATCGACACTCTGCAATCTGGCACCGAGGAGAGGAAGATGGAAATGGAGAAGGCATCAGAGGATCCCCCAAGGGAGCGTTGAAAATGGTGTCACCAGGATCTATGTATGCCCTCTCATCCTTTTCATCAACAACTCCACTCAAGTATGGTATGCAGCTCGATCCAACTCATTAGTGTCATCATTCTCGACTCCCTCCGTTTTTCGTGACAAAACCCTCCTCACAAAATCCCGGACTCAATTTGACGCTGATCAAACAATCAAGAAGCGGCTAATTGAATACCTCGCAGTAAAAGAAGTTAATGCAGACAACAAAACACGGGAAGCAGTAGCTATCACTGCTGCAACCGAGAAACCTGTCAAACGAGCTGAAACCTTATCAATGCAGGTAAACCTGCTTTACTGGCTTCCCCTTCCAGTGACGTACCCGTCCCTTTAACATATCCTTCGCCATCTTCTCCCCTTCGCCTGTTAACATGCAGCGGAAGGTGGACCGGGAGTTTGGGTGAGGTAATTAGGATGAGTGGAGAGCTGGCGTTGAGTTGAGGTTGGTGTTGTATGGATTGAGAGCCGGTTGTGAGTGATGTCTTTTGAAGAGGATGTTTGCTGAGTAGCAGTCTTCGGGGTTGTGGTTTCTCGGCATGTGCTTGCTCTTTTTTGTGATATGCGATGATGAAGCTCAAAATAGTGTATTTGTTAAATAGTTGTTTTGTTTTCATCTAGTCTATCATTATACGCAGTCTGCCATCGTCACTACAGATGCCCTCTGAGAGGGTTCTCGACGTGTTATGTCATAGTCGTCAAGGTGATCCCAGAGAAGACAAGTTTGCGTGCTGTCTGCACTAGTTAATATAGTCGTAGTCAGCTCTCAACCAAGCTGGTACAAAACTTACTATGGCTGTTCAGGGCAAGTCGGCAACCTGACCATTTTGCCAGGCACGTTATATGGAACATTGTATCCGGTTACTTGATCTAGAGCCGGTCAAAGAATTGAGTGACCGGATCTCATTGGCGACATTGACCTGTGTAGAATTTGCCTGGGATTACATCAAGTCTGCTCGACAACTGGAGGAACGCCACGTCACCATCGATCAACGACTTGGTCCACCAACAGCTGTCGTCCACGAAGCAATCCTGACGAGTTCCCCGCTCCATCCGCCCTCAAGCTATCACTGCTCATCATCTGTCGCCTTACTCGATGTCCACGGTAATTTCGGATCAGGCCCTCTTCCTGGCCTAACATCAGAAGGCACATTTATGGTACTGCTATGTCAACTTCCGAGTCTATACAGCATGCTACTTGCGCTGTTTAGCCAATGGAGATGGTTGTTATCACTCAGCCTTCGCGACGTCCCCCGCACTCATTGATTGCCTGCCTCGTCTTTTCCTGGTCCCTCCGGCCCTCAAGAAGCGATCTGACAGAAATGTTGAAGAGTCCGGGGTTCTCGCACGTTTGGACACCGCGCCCATTTTTCACAAGTCAAGGCAATTTCTTATGGACTCGAGAGCACGCTCGAAACTCTCCTCAGGCTTCTCTAGTCAGCCTATATGATTTTCTTATGATGTTGCGAGCACTCGGATGATGTTAAGTAGCCTAACAGAGGTCTTGTCTAATGATGCAGTTGAAATATAGGTGTTTGTACCAATTTTCATCAATCATATCGTGCGAGATCGTCTAAGGAGGTGAACACCAAGTATTCCTTTTATTTCTTCTTGATATGAGGCTTTGACCGTTGCATCTAATCTTTACTATATGATATCTACGGAAACACGTTGAGACCATTCAATATAGATAGAGGCTTGACAGCCATAGGTACAGGGAGCATATCCTTATACTCGCTGAGGTGAAAACATGTCTTGGGACAAGAGGGCAAAGACATGAGTAGAGCAGCGAACTCGTCCTACTCTCCTGTTCATGTATTTGAACACCTTCAAGTACTTTGGCTGAGGACAGGATGCACTTTATTTTTTTACTCCAGCAGCTTTCCTACCTCTTTCTCCTTTTGCCCGAGTTCTCTCAACCACTCCTTGTCGATGCATTCTGTCCACTTTCTGCCGAACCTCGACTTAGAGTGGTCCAAGATTGTTGTGATTTGGGACCCCTTAATCAGCACTCTGGGCGGTGGCACGTACAGACCTAGCCTGTTCTCGACTGGGACCCAAAACAGTGGCTCATCATCCTGACCCATCATCCATCCATCCCTCATGCCTTGCAGCATAAGCTCATATCCATCAGTGGAATGCCAGTGCTCAGCTGTGAGGTCTGCTATTCCCCATACTCTTACACCAGAGCCGTAGTCATAGTTTGCCAATGCTGTTCCATTCCGTATAAATACCATAGTTGCGGGTGTATGACCCAAAATCTGAGCGCGCAGATGGCCGGTATAGGCATCAAAGAGACGTATTACGCTTTCACTTATGGGGCTAAGAGCAATGAGTCTTTCGCCAAGGGAGTGGTCAATCAGAGCAGGTGAGAGGGCAATTCTATGTACTTCGGGCATTGGAAACTTGGAAACGAGTTGGCGAGCTTTTGTGTCCCAGACTCGGACATGGGGATCTTTGGAAGACCAATATGCAAGGAGTTTCCCGTCGGATGAGTACGCAGGTGGGGGATGCGAGAAACGCCGCTCGATTGTCAAAGCGGATGGGATCGTCAAAGTGGACAAGATCAAACTGGGTAGTCTCGTGATTCCATGAATAACATGTGGTGGAGGAAGATAAATCCATGACGACGACGGTCAAGCCATCGGGGGCCAAGTACGGGTTTTTGCCACTCTCGATGTCCCAAGAATACGTACATTTGAAACCTGTGGGATCCTGCCGATGCCAAACTCGTAATAATGAGTCACCATGTGAGATGGCGCCGCATATAACCAGGTCGTTGCATGTTTGGAAGGCGACCTTCCAATTCCAGACATCCCTTCTCAGCCACGGGTCAAATGAGATGCGCTTCTCCGGATGCATTATATCGTATATGGTGATGAGAGATTTGGACAAAAATGCTATCTGATCTTCGTCTGGGGAAAATGCAATCTCCATGTCGTCTTTGTACTCGATATCCGTACGTGCTACGACCTCCCTAGTAGTTGTATCCAGGAATTCGACATTGGAAGATTGCTGTGATCTTCTGACTGCCATCTTTTCAGATGGTGAAGTTGTAATAACTTGTGGTCACATCTTGAGTGTCCGTAGTGTCAGCCTGAATGATCGTTAAATTGTCCAGGTCCAGGTTCCACATGCTCACACTTCCATCCCAATATCCGACTAAAACTCTGTGACCATTGCGTGATGGACAGATACTGGTTACACTTGAAGTGAATGCAGGCTTCCAGATCGTTTTCGAGCCGGCTGCAGAGACATCCCATATTTCCGCTCTGTAGTCTCGTACGATAAATAGGTAACTGGTAAGGGGGGAATGAATAACATGTGGTTTACTCAGGAATGTTTGTAATAAAAGCTGAAGGGTGCCATCTCTTGTGCGTCCAATCTCGAAAGGCAAATTTGGTAAGTGTGCCCAACACCAGATATGACCATCAAAGTGTCACTGGTTGGAGAACAGTGGAGAAATGGCGAATCTCCACGAGGATATTTGAATCGTTTGAAACTCATGCTATCTTCCAAGTTCCATAATTCAATGACGTTCTCAGACCTCTTTAGTAAGACCAGAAAATACCCATCAGGAGAAAATTGGGCATCAAGAACATCATTCACCTCCAACAACCTGCCGGATATTGAGTTGCCATTGCCAGCGTCCCAGAATTGGACCAGAATCCGAGTTGCATCAGTGGCCCAGGAGCGGCCCAGAATCCAACTTGCATTTTCATCTCCGAGTCGTCCAAGTTTTCATCTTTTTTCATCGAGGCAATTCTTCCATCATGATGAACAAACGCAAAATCAGAGCCCTCGATTGGAACTGTTCCTTAGCCGTCTCAATGTCCCAAACTGTTGCATAAGAGCTGTATTGAGTAGAATATGCTTCCCAGCAGGACTAAAGCAGACATCATGCGTCTGGCGGAATGGGCCTAAAATGCAACGACCTGTTTCAGAGTCACAGATATACGACGTAGCGCCTTCTGATCTGGATGATGAAAATAACCCTACTGATCTGTATAAAAAGTGCTTTCATCTGGTGAGAAAGCCATATCCTGCACATGATCTTTTTGGTGCTCTGCAGTGAAGACCGCCATTGGCCATTCACTAGATTTCCCTTCAGTGACCACAAATGTATTGGGAAACCTCGAGCCGAATTTTCTGGCAACATGAGATTCCTCAGGTGCGAAGGGGAGTGCCGAGAGGTACACATGAGGAGCAGATTGTGAGATTGGAACTATGAACACAGAAATGAAGCGGATGGCATCATTGATGAACAATGTCAGGTCATTATCAAGGTTGAGGGGCTAGCCAGCCGACATCAGATATGTTGAGAGAAAGGACCTGGAAACACACCTTCCATGATAAAGCCCTTTTCAGGATCGAAGACACTTCATACGCTTTTCCCAATAGGCTCATTGTCTCTATCCAGAACAATAGTTTCTCGTACATCACGAACTTGACCCCCTCCTTCAGCTTGTGGTCATATGGCTCATCAGACGGAGTATGAACAAGATGATCTGCCCAAAATTGAGACGAATACAAAATGAGAGGAGGGATAGTCGATTTAACATCAGGCTGAATATCAACATTCTTCATGGCCGAAGAGTCCAAGCTGCACATGTTGAAATGGAGCTTGGGTGATACCAAAGTTTTCAAAGCATAACACAGCAAGCGACGTTCATGATGGCCTCGATCCTGAACAGTGGAGAACTCAGGGAATTCTTGTCGAAACGAGGGCGAGAGAAGATAGTCTTCAAATGACTTGTGATGGAAACGAAGGATTTCGCAGTGCCAATAACGGACGCAAGACCTTTTCGGATCAATGGCATTATATCTGAGGTTCCCGATCTTGACTCCAGGAAGCATCACAAGCACATCGTCACTGAGAGGCTGCTTGGAATAGATCATGGCGCCGATAACAGAGACGATCCCTTGGACCTCTTGCTTTGAAATCCGTCCGAATCCTGCCCTGACAATAGTGGCATACAGAAAAAACAGATCGTCCATCCCCTCTATCTCATCCCCTCCCTCCCTCGATGTAAGGATGTAAAATCGTGCTTCAGGATCGTCTTCTAGGAAGTTGGCGACAGTGGTTGCCCAGACAAATATACCAGCAGCACCAGGAACCAGATAATCCAGAGCCTGGCGATCCATGCAGGTTTCCATTCTCATGTCATCAAGTCGTGACTGGAGGAATATACGGATGTCATTTGAGACACTGTCTTCCAGCTTGACCCCATGACCAGAAGGAATATCATGGATGCTGATAGAATCGGGGAAGGTGATACGGTCCTCTGGCCGGCTGGTGATAACCAACTTGAGCTTCTTCAAGTGATCGACCTGAATCCAACGCTTGAGCGTATGCAAGAGATTCTGGAAATCCTTCTTCCCAAGTGCATCGTGCCTCAGGCCACCGCATTCGTCCAATGCATCTATCACAATCACTGGAAGCTCCTCACGTGGAATGGTATCAACCAGTGCAGATAATGGTACCTCGACGAGCGATTTGAAAAGCCGGTCAATGTCGGATGAGACTGTGCCCTAGGTCGCCTTGAGCTAAGTGTCGTCGAAGAGAAGGGAACATGCGGGCAAGATCACAGGCAACAGTGCGCCACAGGGCGCTCGTGGTGATGGTAGACTCTGTGCGATCAAACCGGAATGAGATTACATGGCGCTTCTGGTCCACTAGCCGATTGGCAATGCTAGCTGCCAAGGCGGATTTCCCAACACCAGGGGATCCCCTTATCCAAATCACATTGGGCCCATCAACGTTCTTGATTTCACTTTCAATTTCTTGTAAAATGGTGGTGCGGGTGCCTTCCATACATGATTCGCGTAGGGGAAGCCTATTTTCCCCAAGCATGTGCATCAAATCATCCAACTCTTTCTTTTCAACTTGTGCTATGTGAATCTCTATATTAAGATCTCGGTCGAACTTGTCCTTGAACGTATCGAGTTTGTCCTTCAACTCAATTGCTTTCTCCTTTTGAGAGTCAACAAAGATATACTTGACTGGAGCCAACCAATCAGTCACGGATCCATCCAGATGAAGACGAATGGACACGCACATTTCCAGCTTTTAAGCCATCTCCAAATGAAGTTGACCACTTCTTCCATGATCTCGGGAAACTCCCTCATGGTACGGCACAGTCGATCTGAGATTCGAACTTCCTTGAGTCTGTCGAGCTGGTCAGCAAGCACTTGGATGCTGTTTGCAAGGCTTTTCATGGCTTCATAGGATTCCTTTTGAGTCTTCAAATGCTGCCAAAACTATCAGTCATGTTATTGATCTGAAAAGAGAAAAGGAGCCAACTTGGTAAACGACCTGGACACAAGAGAATACAGCATGTGCGACAGGATTCAGCTGCTTCAACTCAGACAACATACTGGCATACTAGTCAACGATCATTACCTTGCTGGCTGCCGTCCCTAGATCAATCACCATTCTAGCAACATCGCTTGCAGAAGCAGAGCGATGCAGAACAGACTGAAACTCGTTCAATTCTACCATCATCTTTGCGATCTGTGGATCCAATATGTTCGGATCAATGTTGCGAACCTACGGTTGTGTTCGAAAGGTAAACCAAAATAGCAGTCATAATGATAGCGAACCTCGATGACCAGCCACAGCTGTAATCCTTGGATCGGATTATCAAATTTTACCTCAAATTTGGCTGAGGTCCTCTGAGTAAACTAGGAATGATCAAGGTAGAGATCCGCTCACAATTTGTTTCTGCTCCGGAAGACACATGTTTCCATAAATCGTCAAACCTGACGCTGGCTTTACACATCGGTTCCTCCTTTGAAGTGCGCCCGAGCATCCGTATCTTCTGTCCTCGGGAATGTCTTTTGTGTATTTCAATACTTAGTTCGCTTCCTTCCACGAGCATGCTGCACCACATGAGCATGTAGGACTGCTCAAGTCACAATAAGCTCAACTTACCATTCGTTTGGGGTGAGCGTCAAAGGCTGCTCATCCCTGGTGCGATGGTCCAATATTCTTTCAAGACACTCATTGACATTGTCAGAACATTTGATAGCGAGTGACTGTGGAAATTTATCGAGCTTCCAATCAATTCTGCATGTCAAATTTAGTCCCTGATCTGCTGAGCCGATCGAACATAGTAGCACTCACTGACAACTTGAATGGCTGAAAACGATTTGACTGGATTTGCCATTACTTCAACTATTGGGGAGTGAGAGTGAGAAGGAAATGTGAGATGTTATCACACGACGAACAATGCTGTGACACAGGAATGATCAAAGCAGCTATCATTGTCCCAGGAATTGAAACGGGTGGGAACAGACATCAATACCTAGCGTAGAAACACCCAGTCTCAGCATCACTTGAATCGAGTAGTTGTACTGGTGACCACAGCCCAGATTGTATCGTTCAATTACCATGGCACTTAAAATTGGATGAGATTTATACTCAATTCAGGTGTGCACCATGAAAGGAAAAGAAATATAAACATTTGTGCCGGTCTTCGTATCAATCGCAAGTGGGAGATTTGTAGCTAAACTAGCGTAGAAAAGAAGGGTAAAGTGTATGACGATGAATGACAATTCAAATTGGATCATCTTTGTGTCGTGGACTTGGGCAATGATGAAAGAGGTCACGTGTGCCAGGGTTAGTGTTCCCATTCGGAATGATTGATTGTTGATCTGCTTCAACCAAGATGCGACCAGCGATGGATAGAAGGACAGCCCAGTGACTATGTACCCAGCCCAATTCAAGAATGAATGAATCCATTAGGCTACCATAGGACTAGCTTGGCTGATTCCCCCAACTCACCAGGATCCAAGGCTATGGAGGAACAAATACCACAGCTTCGGGTCGTGTGGTGTTTTCTTAAATAAGATGGGGGCGCACACTCTGAGCTTGTACGTGCCTACATTGCTCCCATACGCAGGTTCTACCCTGAACTCGTTCGGGAGATTTTCAAACATTGTCCTCCTGTGGCTCACAATGCCTTCATGTGTAATCGAAAAATACCACTATTATGAGGACAGGTCCGTAGCTACTGGAGAAGACGCGTTCGAGAGTGTGCTGAGCTATGGACTTTATCAACGTTGTCGTTCCTCCCTCTGCTGGTCTCCAGAAAATGGCACCTCTCCCATCAACTTTTGCCCAGGTATCGTGCTCTAGTGTCCTGCCGCTTTCTATGTCTATCCCTCTGCTCTGATCATCTATCAGTCAAGCCAACAGAACACCTTGATTTGATTCATCCTTCGTACATTAATGTCTGTCATATATAAATCTCGCTGAAAATCCCTCTGGATCAGTAAAGACCAACCTACAGCTCGCCCTGATCACTTTTTCAACGATGTACCATTTTTAGAGCAGATTCACACTCAAGGTTCTCGTACAACCGGCTCTTTGATAAATAATCCCACATTCGACTTTCCTTCAAGAAAAGATTGTTATGTGCGACCCGTTTGCGAAAGTGATCTCACCGGGAGACTCAACCACCCGTTAGAAGAGATGGAGTTGACTACCAGATTCCATCCTTCAATCAAAACTGGGGGTTTGTTAAGCCTTTGTTGTCATTTCGTACCGCTGTTCACTGCACTTGGACTAGTACCCGCACGTAAATTCATCCCTACATGTGCGCAATCTTTTGACCTCTCTTGAAAAGGCATGCATTCTAACGTTTTTTCATCTTACTCTGTCTCATGAGGAAAGGCTTTGTAGTAAGCTCATGACAAATGCTTGTTCCTGATAAATGACTAAACTGATCTTGTTACCCTTCCCAATTTCTCCTCGACTCAGTCCTGACACTATCGTTCATTTGCTGAGAGTGCTTGTCCATGTGCACGTTTCTTCCTTCCCAACAAGAACACCTAATGATTCATTCTAATTACTTCGATAGTGCTTTGGTACACGGAATAGTCTAGACAATTAGACTCTTTGGAGCAAAAACATGTTTTGAGACACAGAGAGAGCGAAAACCCAAGAAGACCAGCGAGCTCCACAGATTTGTCCTACTTTCCAATTCATTTGAACATCTCCAAGCACTTCAGTTGAGGACAAAACGCACCTTTTTTTCTCACTCCAGCAATTTTACTACCTCCTCCTCTTTGCTCGAAACTCTCAACGATTCTCTGTCGATGGATTCCGTCCACTTTCTGCTGAGCCTTGAGTTAGAGGGTCCACGCTCGTTGTCTTCTTTTGGGGTATCCCGAATATCGCTCCAGGCGTGGCACGTAAATATTCTTCCTGTGTCCCGACTGGGACGAGAAACAGTGGCTCATTGTCCCCGACCCATTACCCATTCCATCTCGCATGCCTTGCAGGAAGTGGGCAATAGTCTTCCAACCTTTTTCCATCTCGTATAAACGCCACGTTTGCGTATCCTTTACCCACATTTCAGATAGCCGGCATAGAGGTCAAAAAGACGTATTGTGTCTCTGTATCTATGCCAAAGAGCGATAAGTCTGTCAGCAGGGGAAGATTCAATCAGAGTAGGTGAGAGGGCGATTCCATCAACCAAGGACACTGAAAGCTTGCAAACGACTT
Source organism: Leucocoprinus sp. KB1807203 (assembly GCA_019327925.1). Lineage (NCBI taxonomy): Eukaryota > Fungi > Basidiomycota > Agaricomycetes > Agaricales > Agaricaceae > Leucocoprinus > Leucocoprinus sp. KB1807203. The sequence continues at coordinate 19,510 of JAHTMQ010000079.1, read as the reverse complement.
GACCAGTTTGTGCGTTACAGACCCGGACGTGATGATCATAGAAAGACCAACATGCGAAGAGTTTCCCATCAGATGCACTCAGACCCGCGAATATACACTTGATAGTCAGGACGAAAGTGGGCAGTGTCGTGATTTCATGAATGACAGGCGACGGGGTCAAGTATAGGTAGGTTGACGAGGGTCATACCATCGAATGCTAGGGCTGGGTATGGGTATTCTTCCACCTTGATCTCTAAAGAATACATGCATTCGAAATCTGCGGGATCCAGTCGATGCCAAACTTGCAGTAAGAATGGGTCATCGCATAAGGTGCATATAACAGGTCATTGCATGTTTGGAAGGCAGCGTTTTCGCCATTCTCAACAATCAGACAGAATTGGGCGATGAATTCGTCAGCATTATGATAACAGGGATTTTCGAGTTTGGGGATAGGTGCGAGCTGGTGGAAAAATCCATTGGAGTAGATATAATAACTGCGACAGGGTCAACGAATGATGGTGTTGAGGGGAAGCACAGGACTCGGGGCAACAGAGGCTGGAAGTGGTGTTGCGGATTTGAAAACGGCGAGTGGCAGAAGATTAGTGCGCCTACAACAGCGCATGACAGGAAAACACTCACACTTCGAGTTAAAGTTGCCTTAACGCACTCTCTGCCGCTTTCTGATGCTCCCCACCCTTTTCCTATGATCCTGAACGTGGTGGGAACGAGACACTGAGATCACTCTCAGGTTGTTGATTGGCAGCAAATTTAATGACTGCTGAGCATATTTGCCAGTGTCTGCCAGTGTCTTCGGAGTTAACTTTACCATCATAGTCGATAGGCCGTGCGAAACAGTCTGCATAAAATGTGACTGTCACATTGTGACAGAACTCCAAGTTTGCCGAAAACACACACAGCACGCGCCATGATAAGCTAGACTCCGCTTGGTATCAGAACGTTTTTTGCTTTGGCGCAAACATCTACGCAGGATGCAGCCTTAGCCCTGGACAAAGTGCGACTCGAAAAACGCTGCTCGCTCGGCAATGGTCGACACGTTTGCATGCCCATCTCCACCGGTTCTTCCACCAGTCATCATCGAGATTCTGTTGCAGCTCAACATTCCTTCCCTCACTCGCTTCCACAGTCTCAGCTGTCACGCAATGCAGTTTGTCAACCCAGTCCGCCAGTACACTGCAACCATTTAGCCGTGTTAAACAAATCCAGATGTCAACATCTGTTTGTCCCTTGTCGCTGACATAGTCCTCGAGGCCTCCATATCTCAGGTATCAAATAAAATAGTTTCCACCGTAGACGAGCCCCTGTCTCAGCAACAGAAAGAGTTCTTACGTCAACTATGTCAACAATTCACAGCTGTCAACGCAAAGTGTTGACCCTTCAAAGATGTATCAGTAATCCAACTGCATCTAGTCCCGCCAATAACAGTTCCACGAGTGAATTGGACGACGATAACCAGTGTGAAGCAGACGATCTCGCCGAACTAATCGAAAGATCGACACTCTGCAATCTGGGAACGAAGAGAGGAAGATGGGCATCAGGGAATGGAGAAGGCGTTCCCTAAGGAAGCGTTGGTAATGGTGGCATCAGGATGTATGCCCTTTCATCCTTTTCACCAATAACTCCATCCAAATATACTATGCAGCTCGACCCAGCTCATCAGCGTCATTATTCTCGACTCCCTTCGTTATTTGTGACAAAACCCTCCTCACAAAATCCCGGACTCAACTTAATGCCGATCAAAAAATCAAGAAACGGCTAATTGAATACCTCGCAGTAAAAGAAGTTAATGCAGACAACAAAACGCGGGAAGCAGTAGCTATCACTGCTGCAAACGAGCAGCCTATCAAACGAACTGAAACCTTATCGATGCAGGTAAACCTGCTTTACTGGCTTCCCCTTCCAGTGACGTACCCGTCCCTTTAACATATCCTTCGCCATCTTCTCCCCTTTGCCTGTTAAAATGCAGCGGAAGGTGGAAATTGACCAGGAGTTTGGGTGAGGTAATTAGAATGAGTGGAGGGTTGGCGTTGAGTTGAGTTGAGGTTGGTGTTGTATGGAGTGAGAGCCGGTTGTGAATGATGTTTTTTGAACAGGATGTTGGCTGAGTAGGAATCTTAGGGTTTTAGTTTTTCGGCATGTGTTTGCTCTTTTTTGTGATATGCGATGATGAAACTCAAGATAGTGTATTTGTTGAATGGTTGTTTTGTTTTCATTTAGTCTATACTGTTATTATACGCAACCTGCGATCGTCACTACAGATGCCCTCTCAGAGGGTTATGTCATAGTCGTCAAGGTTATTCCAGAGAAGACAAGTTTGCGTGCTGTCTGCACCAACGGTCATAGTCGTAGTCAGCTCTCAACCAAGCTGGTACAAAACTTGGACTATGGCTGTGCAGGGCAAGTCAGTAACCTAACCATTTTGTCAGGCACACTACATTGTGCTCGGTTACTTGATCTAGAGCCGGACAAAGAACTGAGTGACCGGATCTCACCTATCGCCTGGAATTGTATCAACTTTGCTCGACAACTGGAGGAATGCCACGTCGACATCGATCGACGACTTGGTTCACCAACATATTCGAGCTAAGCCCTGTGACAAAATTGAAACAGCGGAGTATTGAATCAACAGGGCCAAAGCATATTGTGGAATGAGAACCAACACAAAGCAGTTCCCCAACTGACTTTCAGAACAGATTTTCACTAGTCCAATGTCAGATATTTATCGCATCCTGAGTAGCATGCTCAGTGAGGACAAACTTGATCCTAGGCAATACACTTTCGAGATATATCAACAACTTGAATCCACGTCAACATTTAAGGGTTTTATTTGTCCCATTGGCTAATCCCCGCCCTCTTCACGCTCTACCGGCCTATTGACCAGGCTTAACGTCACCAGACGCCAGTACAGCTATTTGCGACCCCTCTTCTCATTTCCTTGCATTGGCCACAGTCAACTCCTTTGAATAGTCAACAGTGATGGTGCTGTAGAGGTTCTCTGTGGAGATTTCGGAACAAAAACACTTGATGCGGAGTCCAATGCAGATGCTGTTGCCCATGATGAGTCCCCCGTTCCATTTGCCCTCAAGCTATCACTGCTCAACACCTCTCCCCTTACTCGACATCCACTAAGTTCCAAGTCCATACAGCGTGCTACTTGAGCTGTTTAGCCAACAGAGATAGCTGTGATCCTCCCTGGACTCAGCCTCCGCCTTCGCAACGTCCCTCCACACTTATTGACTACCTCATCTTTGCCTGCTGCTCTTAAGAGGTATGCAGAAGCGACTTGGCAGAAGCATTGGAGAGTGCAGGGGTTCTCGTGCTAAGTGTCGGACACTGCGCTCATTTTCCACGAGTCAAGGCGATCTCTTATGGACTCGAAAGCACGCTCAATACTCCCCTCAGGCTTCTTCAATCGACACATATGATCGATATTAAGTAGCCTAACAGAGGTCTTGTTCAATGATGCAGTTGAAATATAGGGTTGTGTTTGTACCAATTCTCATCGATGTCAATGGAAAATCATATTTTTTTGTGCGAGATCATCTAGGGAGGTGAACACCAGATATTCTACAAAATCACGTTGAGACTATTCATTATAATTACTTCAACAGAGGCCTGGCAGCCGTAAGTACAGGAAATAGTGATATCCGTCAACTCGCTGGAGTGGAAACATGTATTGAGATACCGAAAGAGCGAAAACTTGAGTAGAGCAGCAAACTCGTTTTACTCTCCTGTTCATGCATTTGAACACCTTCAAGTACATTGGGTAAGGACAGGACGCACCTTGTTTTCTTACTCCAGCAGATTTCCTATCTTCTTTTCCTTTCGCTCGAATTCTCTCAACCACCCTTTGTCGATGCACTCGGTCCACTTTCAGCCGAGCCTTGAGTGAGAAACAGTCCAGGATCGTTGAGATATATGACCCTCAATCAGTACTTTGGGCGGTGGCGCATACAGTCCTTCCCTGTTCTCGACTGGGAGCCAAAACAGCGGCTCATCATCCTGACCCATCACCCATCCGTCCCTCATGCCTCGCAGCATAAGCTCATATCCATCAGTGATATGCTGGTGCTCAACTAGGAGATCTTCTAATTCCCAAATTCTTAAACCATAGTAGGGGTCGTAGTATGCCAACGCTGTTCCATCTCGTATGAATGCCATAGTTGGGTATGCTGAACCCAAAATCCGAGCGTGCAGATGACCGGTACAGGCATCAAAGAGACGTGTTGTGTATCCAACTGTAGTAAGAGCAATGGGTCTTTGACCAAGGGAATGGTCAATCAGAGCGGGTGAGTACTCAGGTGAGGGATGCCAGGTAATATGCGCCGGATTGTCAAAGTGGACAGGATCAATATCGCGGAATTATGTCATGTCATGGAGTGACATCGAGTTGTCTTGGAAACTCCATTTGCCGGAGTACTGCTTCGGATGATTACGTATATAAATGGGAATGTAGTTACAGTTTTATTAAAGTCTTTCTTGCTTCCTCTCATCTTCCCCTGCGCGCAATTCATTTTGCTGCGTCAACATAGTTACCAATATCAGAAACATTACCTGTTTTTAGTATAATGCTCGACATCCCAACATCCCATTCTTCCAGATACATACCTCTTCAGAATCTAATCTCTTATTTGGAAAAAATAAATAACATTGATGGAGGATTTGAAAACAAGAAAAAACTCTGCCATCATGGTCGATAGGCGCTGCGGAAGGGAGTGCATAAATATGACTATCACACTGTGACAGAATATCAAAAATTTGAAGTTCGTGAGAACAGTTTTAACTACAAGTCAGTCTACGTGCCATCATAAGTTGAGATTTTCGCCTCCGCTTGGTCTCAGAATGTCTCTATGAATGATTCATTCAATTTTGCACAACATCTATGCAGGACGCAGCCTTGGTCCCAGACAATGCGCGACTCGAAAAACGCTGCTCGCTCGACAATGGTCGACACGTTTTTATGCCCACCTCCACCGGTTTTGCTACTAGTCAGCTCGATAAACTCTCCGTAGAAGTGATCATTGAGATTTTGTTGCAGTTGGACATTCCTTCCCCCACTTGTTTCCGCAGTCTCAGCTGTTATTTAATACAGTTTGTCAACTCAGTCCGCCAGTGGTACACTGCAATCACCGAGCATTGCCTTGATATTATCCGCGCCATTGTCAGCATCCAGGCGCACGCGTTTGACTGCTACACTGTACGGAATGCTTTGTACGACCCAATGTTCCACTTGCAATCGCTTTGGTAACTCTATCTGATAGACTGTTGCCATGTCTGCTACTTGTGTTTCACCGAGAGGCCAGAGATCTTCCCAATCACAAGTCACAAAGCATACAGATTCTTCACCCCCAACGCAGAGCCACAGAAAAATCCTAGGAGCTTTTGCAAGGTCTTCAAGCTGGCGAAACCACCAAGTATCCTGAGCCTTCCCAGGCGATACTGTAATAAGGGGAACAATCGTCTGCGGAGGCGGCATCAACTCTACGATCGCCAGGTAGTAGCCCAGATTCTGGCGGTCAGTAGTCGTCCACGGTCAGACAAAAACTTGATGAAATCTGAGAGATTTGTGGCCATTGTCACAGTGCCGGTTCCGCTCGATGATGACTAGCAAGTTGACTATGTATCCTTCTGCGGCAGCTGCTGGGATAAAACCAACAAGAAAACGATGCACTATAGGATCAAATGCACTACAGGAGAAATCCCGGGGCACAATGCCAGATTTGGACAAACAATAAAGGAAGGTCCAAGTTAACCTGACACGTTTAATCAGTTTTGTACAAGGGATCTGTTTTATAAAACGTAACTGCAATCTTCCCGATAATCATACAAGACAATAGAAATGTCTTTGCTCTTCCCCATATCAGATTAATGCATGAGGAAAGGTATACGCCTCTTTCTGTACCATAATCTGAGTGGTAGACCTTTGTGATGTATCCAAACATAGCCCTTGAAGTATATTGGGAAAATCAGAGACAAAACATAGATGTAAAGAAAAGACATCAGACCCTGTGATCGGACTTGAGAGAAAGGCAAACTGTAATTAGAATACTCTGCCAACATGCAGCAATCTACATCACTGGGTGACTTCCTGTAAGCAGTCTGAGAAAATCTGAGGTCTCAGATTTTCTCAGACTGCTCCATGCCAAGATGTGAGCATGAATTTCAAATTTCAAGGTATCCCAGACTTTCCTAGATGTTGCCATCTGAGAAGAATGCAAAACCCTCTCTCAGACTTCTCCAGATACCAATTTTTCTTTTTCAGTTAGAGATATTAGAGTACTATACCATATATAGGTATTCTCTCCATTACACATCAAGGTCATATACCATATACAGTTGTTGTCTCTGATATAGAACAAGGTTTTCATCTGGGCCTCTGGCCCAACTTGAACCCTCTACTAATTCTGAGTACAGTTGCTATTGTGTTGTCTGGCAGATCACTACACTCCCTTCCTTCAACAGTCTGTGTAACAGTGTACAGTGTTGTCTATCAGGTCGCTGTGCTCCCTTCCTCCAACAATTTGTATAGCAGTGAGTAGTATTGTATATGCACTGCAGTATACTATGTACCTTTCCTCCAATAGTTTGCAGTAGTGTTGTCTGCAGTGTACACAGTTAGTAGTATTGTCTACAGTACATTATACTCCTTTTCTCCAACAGTTTCCAGTCCACTATGCTTTCTTCCTCCAATAGTGTGCAGTAGTCTTTTCTGTAGTTTTTTTCCATTTTTAATGAATTGATTTGAATTTTTGAGTAATTGAGTAAAAGAAAGTGTGCTGAAAAAACTTAGGGACAGGTGCAGTTTCTTCCAATTTTATTTTATTTTTCTGCAGTTTTTTCTAATTTTTAATGAATTTATTTGAATTTTGTAGAATTAAAGTGTGTTGTGAGTGTGATATTACAATAACTGCTTAGTCAGTCTTCACAGGAGTATAGAAGATGGGAAAAGTTTTGAAACTCAGCAGTTATGCAATTTATCAAAATCCTCATCAATTTCCACCTGTTCTCATATACTAATTAACAAGGTTTTCAACTGGGCCTCTAGCCCAACTTGAACTCTCTACTAATTCTGAGTCTAGTTGACATTATGTTGTCTAGCAGGTTGCTACATTCCCTTCCTCCAATAGTCTGTATAATAGTGTACAGAGTTGTCTATCAGATCAATATACTCCCTTCCTCTAATAGTTTTAGTATTGTCTACAGTGCACTATACTCCCTTCCTCCAATACTCTGTAGTAGTCTTGTCTGCAGTGTGCACAGTCAGTAGTATTGTATGCAGTACATTATACTCCTTTCCTCCAATAGTTTACAGTTTGCTTTTGTCTATGAATGAGACTGAACTCAAGAGCAGTTTGTTAATATTGTAAATTTGAGACTAAGGAAGGAATTATCTAAGCAAGTATCATAAGGGAGTATTATGTAATATTATAATCAATAATTAATGTGCATTTTGTCTCTAATATCCTCCCCTTTCTATACTATGTCCTTATAGCTGTTGTCTCTTTTTACTAGGTTCTTACATATCTAATACTTGGGGCTTGGGAGTGTCTGGATGTGTGTAGTGGAACTTGCTAACTGCTTCTTTTGCATGAAGGAGATAGTATGCTGGTTCCCAGATATTTTCCTTATAGAATAATCCCATCCAGTGAATATGATAGTAGTAAGTGTCGTTTTGTCTTTTTATATCAACAATTGCATCAACTTTCCATTCTAGGTTGTTGTCAATGATGTCTGGGTCTAATAATATTGGTATAGATTGGTCTGGAAGTGGAGGGGTATATAGCTCAAGTCAATTAACATTGAATATAGGCCAGATTTAAAGATATGCTGGTAAGTTTAGCTTATAAGCATTGTAATTTACCACTTCACTAACTATGAAAGGTCCTAATTTTTTTTGGCTTAATTTTTTGCTCAGTTGACGTGTACAAATATCCACTGTACATAACCAGACTTGGTTGCTCACATTGAATTTAATTGTCTTCTAGTGTTTATTGTAGAACTTGGTGTTAGTAGTCTGTGTATATTTGAGTGCATTCTGTAATGTTATAAATAAGGTTTGCATTTTCTCTGCATGCATCATTGCTGATGGCTTGTCTAGTGGTGATCATTTCAACTCTTCTAATACTATAGCTCAGGGGTGGTATCCTTGGTTTGCAAAAAAAGATATAACTCCAGTAGCCATGTGTCTTGAGTTATTGTATACAAATTCCACTGAAGCCAAGTGTTGGTCCCAGTTGTTCTGCTCCTAGTTGCAGTACACTCTCAGGTAGGACTCTAGGATTGTGTTTATCCTTTCAGTTTGTTTATCAGCCTGGACACAATGTGCTGTAGTAAATGCTTGTTTTATCTTTAAATAGTTGCACAAGCACTTCCAAAACTCATTTATCCAGTACTACTAATATGCAGTTATAGCTTGTTTTTGATGTCTTTGGGAGGTCAGTGATCATGTCCATACCAATTCTTTGTATCACAAATGGCCACTTACTGATTTGTGAGTTGATAATTTGATAATCAAAAGGCTCAAAAAAGCAAAGTTTAGACAGTAGCAAAAGATGTTGTTAAGTCTGAGGTTTATCCTCAGACATATAGTCCTTAAATACATGATTGTGGTAGTCTGTGCACCAGAACAGCCTACTACATGATCACTACCTATTGTTCTACATATAGGAGTGCTATTGTTCTTGAAATAGAGATAACCTAACTATCTTAGGGCAGTCCTTTGTTCTATTCAAGGACAGATGATAATCTATAGGTAAAGATCAGTATCATGTACAAACATTGAGGACCTTGTATCTCCATAGGATCTTATTGTCTCTGGATCTATTTATAGCCAAAAGAAGTGCATTGAAGAGAGCTTCATGATAGTTGTTGAAGCAAATGATTATGTTAAGTGGTTCCCGAGATATCAGCAATTTAGTGTCTGGTGACTTGGTGATCACCAACTAATCTGCTAATAACTCAGTGAATACTGATCGCTTTGAGATGTTTTTGGTACCATTTGAAAGATCTCCTTAAGGGCTTTTGGTCAAGTATTCCCAGAGTTATGGTCTGAATGAAGTTTGTGACACTTTGCCATAGGTCACCTGGAGAGAGAAGTTGTAAGAGGAACACTCAGAGGCAGTCACTCAATAAACTAGAAGAAGGTCCCAGAAGCTAGTGTAATATTTTATTTAAGATAGATCTACCCATACAAGCTAGTGTAATATTTTATTTAAGATAGATCTACCCATACAAGCTATTATATATACTACAACAGGTGGTCTGTGCACAATTACATAAACACTAACCAATAATACCACAAAGTTCTTATCTAGTTAAACAGGTATCACCATGACAACACAAGATAGAAAAAGCATAGGAGAGAGTGGAAGTGTAATATAGAAGATATACTTAGCCCATAAATACTGAGCTTATCTAAAAACTAAGTGTGTCCCTGGAGTGTCCTCTTACAGAAGTGGAAGTAGGTGTCCATGTATAGCATGTGTTATTGGTTTGTTCATAGCACAGGATTAACAAGCTTTCATATAATTGGCAACATTCTTTACTAAGTTCAGCCACCAGAAGTTTCTATAGAGTAATTCTATTGTTCAGTCTCTGCAAAAGTGGCTGGCTAGGGGTATATCATGGTGTAAGTGAGTTACTTCTATGCACAATACTTCAGGGACATATATCTTGTCTTTGCAGTATAGCATATGTTTCTTTTCTTTCCAGTCACTAAGTTCCTGTGTCATAAACTTTATTTGGACCATAACTCTAGGGATACTCAACTGATTTCAATGATCTAAATGGCCACCAAAAGCCCTTAAGAAGACCTTTTAAGCAATACCAAAAATGTCTTAAAGCAATCAGTATTCACCAAGTTATCAGCAGATCAGTTGGTGATCACCAAGTCACCAGACACTAAATTGCTGATATCTCGGGAACCACTTAACATAATCATTTGCTTCAACAACTATCATGAAGCTCTCTTCAATGCACTTCTTTTGGCTATAAATAGATCCAGAGACAATAAGATCCTATGGAGATACAAGGTCCTCAATGTTTGTACATGATACTGATCTTTATCTATAGATTATCATCTGTCCTTGAATAGAACAAAGGACTGCCCTAAGATAGTTAGGTTATCTCTATTTCAAGAACAATAGCACTCCTATATGTAGAACAATAGATAGTGATCATGTAGTAGACTTATAGGAGAATATATATAGTGCAGTGTATCACTCAAGATACTATGCAGCTGAGATCTGAGATCCAGAGACAAAAACTCAGTATATTGAGAAGGTGAAGAATAGAATGTACACCTGAGATCCAGAGACAAAGACTGGATCTCAGGGATATAGAGTAACTACCTAAATACCAGATTGTAAGTATGCACATATTTGTTGTAGAGTGTAAAAACTCCAACGCAATGGAGTACTCATAGCTAGGGAAGACTGAAAAAGTATAAGCAGATAATCAAGAAAATGTTTAGAAAACATAGCAGTTGTTGTGACGCTCCCAAACATGGTCCCCTCAATACTCCCACTTGTTGAAACATTACTCTGGTGGAAGTACACCCAGTTGGGTATGAAATTTCTCAAAGGCTTCCCTGGAAAGAGCTTTGGTGAAAATGTCTGCAAGCATGTTCTTTGTAGACACATAGTCAAGTCTAACTTTATGGTGTTTGATCTTCTCATGTATAAAATGGTGCTTTATATCAATGTGCTTGGCTCGAGAGTGAGATACTGGATTGTTTGCAAGTGTGATATATCCTGGGTTGTCTGCATGGATGACTGTAGCTTGAGTTAGAGAAAAGTCAAGTTCAGTTAAGAGTGTGTGAAGCCACACAGCCTCCTTGGTAGCATTTGCAGATGCAACGTACTCAGCCTCCACAAAGGAAGTTGCTACTGTAGCTTGCTTCTTGGAGGACTAGGCAATTGAGCTGCCTGCGACATCAAATATAAGACCACTGGTAGATCTGCAGTTATTCATATCTTGAGCCCAGTTAGAGTCGGACCAGCCCACTAAGTCAAAGTAACCTTCCCACCGTCTCCCTAGTACCAAATGGTAGTCAGCAGTGCCCTTTAAGTATCTCAAAATGCACTTAGCAGCCTCCAAATGAGCTACACCAGGGTTAGCTCCAAATTGAGCAACAAGACCAACAGCATATTGAATATCTGGTCTCATTTGCATAGCGAAGAGTAATGAGCCCACTAAGGAGAGATAATGCATGTCTTGTGTATAACTTTTGTAAGCATGTTTTTCAGCTTCGGTTTGAGGTGACTGTGACAAGGAAAGTTCATGCTTGACAACAAGAGGAGTGGAAACAGGGGCAGCATCTTGCATTCCAAATTGGGTAGCAGTTTGTTGAATATAAGCAGTCTGGTTGAGGTAAATAAGGCAGTTTTAATGGTCTCTAGTAACTAGAACTCCAAGTATATGGCTGAGATCGCCTAAATCAGTGATTTCAAAGTTCTTGTTGAGGAAGAACTTGAAAGATGTTATATAAAATATACCAGGGCCAGCTATGGCCATATTGTCAATGTAAACCAGGATTAATAAAACAATTTTGCCTTTATATTGCTTGATGTAAAGGCAGTCATTTGCAAAAGCTCGGGTGAAACCAAAGTCAATCAAGATGTCATGTAAACACTTTTTCCACTGCCTGCCAGCTTGTTTTAGTCCATAGAGAGCTTTTCTAAGCTTCCAAAAGCATCCAGAACCAGAGCCTTCAATGCCACCAGATATAACTATGTATATATCCTCTTCAAGTGGTCCATGTAAGTAAGCAGCTATGACATTGACATGATGGACTTCCTAGTCCAGAAAGGCCACATAAGAGAGAAAGGTGCAGAGGGTCAAAAATTTGGCAACAGATGAGAAAGTTTCAGAGAAATTCTCTCCAGGGATTTGTGAAAAACCTTTTGTAACAATTCTTGCCTTGAATTTGATTAGATTGCCATGTCCATCTCTTTTCTCTCAAAAGACAATCCTACTCCCTATAGCCCTCCTGCCATTAGGTAAGCTGTCAACAACTTTAAAGACTCCTAACTTCTATAGTTGAGCAAATTCAGCATACACAGCCAACTCCCACTGCTTCAAGTATGTTGACTGCATGGCTTCTAGGTATGTCTTGGGCTCACCAGCTACTGCAACAAATGTGACATTGAGACCACCATTTGTAACAGTATCCATCAACAGACAGAAGTGCATAATGGTTTGTAGGCTTTCACTCACGACTAGAACGATGTAGAGGAGGAGCTGGTTGGTCTTTGATGGTTTTGTTCAGTTCACTTGCTTCAGTAGTAGTGACGTCAGTCATAGAGGAGACAACAGGGGCATCTGGAGGGGATAGGGTGCTCTGGGCAGGCAAGTTGGTATGTTCTTTTGCAATTGCATTATCGACTAGCTTGTTAATGGCATTTATAGATAGGGTGTCAATATTAATTGTTGCTAGTTCACTTGGGGAGCTATCTTCAAAGAAATGAACATCTTGAGAGGCAATAAGTTTGCTGTTCTCAAGATCTTCCAAGCAGTAACCCTTGCTTTCATCTACCTACTAGCCTAATATCCTGACTTTTACAGCCTGTGATTCTAATTTGCCTTTGCACACCTGCTTGGGTACATAGGCCCATCCAAGCAAACCAAAAATATGTAAATGGGAGACATCTGGTTTGCAACCAGTCCAGGCTTCATAAAGGACAATACCATTGAGCGCAGTAGTGGAGCAAAGAGTCCAAATGTGAACAGCATAGGTAAATGCTTCACCCTAATAACAGAGGCTGATACTAGCTGTGTACAGCATAGACCAGACCATCTCAAAGAATATAGCAATTGCTCTTTCAGCAATGCCATTTTGCTCTGGGGTATAAGGAATTGTTGTTTTGTACACAATACCATTGTGACAGCAAAATTTGACCATGGTCTGGTTGATGAATTCAGAACCATTGTCACTATAAAGGTGGTGAATTTTCTGTCCAGACTGCCTCTTAAACATTACCAGAATATTACAGATAGCGGTACCAGTCTCATCCTTACTGCGTAAGAGCCTTCCAACTGGGTAACAATAGCTGACCTCAATGATAACTAGAGCATATAGGAAACCATCCCAGGTTGGGACTAACATGGGACCAGTTAAATCCATTACAATGAGTTCCATTTTGGAGTACTTGCTTTGACTAGTCTCAGGAAAGGGAAGGTGATGGGATTTTCCATTTGCACAACTACTGCATAGGTGGTCGAAGTCTCAAGGTGCTGTAATATCTAGTCCCTTGACCATTTGCTGACAAAGCATAGAGTTGATAGTCCAGGGGCTCAAATGCCCCAACCAATGGTGCTAGAGACACATACTCAAAGGGCTACTAGCCAGGTAAGCTATTCCACTCCCGAGTAGAGCATACTGAACATGGTATAGTGTCCCAGTGGGCCTAGTAAGGGAAGCTCAGAACAATTCTTTGCCATCTCAAGAGAGTACAAGGCTGTCATCTGAGCTCTTTACAGAAACTCCTTGATAGTGGAGGGCACCAAGACTTATCAGATTCGCACCAGGGTGAGGAATATACAGGACTTCATGGAGGGTAATGTTGAGATGGCTATTAGGAAGTATAGCACTAAAGCAGACAGACCCTCAGCCAGCAATAGGGACATGATTGTGCCCTTCCACAGTTACAAACTCATTGATGGAATTCACATATGTTGAGAAGTACTGCTTGTTGGTGAACATATGAGCTGTGGCGCTGCAGTCAAGGAGTATTCCAGTGGTGGGGAATAAGTCACCAGTCGCCATCAATATTTTGCCTACTTCACATTCACCTAGAGATTGTAAATGATCAACAGCTAAATTTGCAGAACTGCCAGATTGGTGAGTTTCCCCCTTGTTCCCTTTACTGCTTGACTTGTTGGTAGGGCATTCAGGTGTCCAATGGCCCTCTCAATTGTAGATATAGCATTTAGTGCCAGTTGGATGGCCTCTTGACCTTCTTGATCTATTACCAGGTCTACCTCCTCTCCTTCCTCTTCTCCCAGAATAACTCAAAGATAGTACTGACTTGGCCAACAGGAGCATTTGATCAGATTTGGATTTCTTCTTATTTTTGTTGACTTGACGGTTACATTCAGCATGATGATGGATAGATATGAGTTCAGCACTGAGGAGATCAAGGGTAAGTGCTTTCTCTTTATCAAGGAGGTTCTGTTTGACAATATCCCAGATGTTTGAGCAAGGTAAGGAATAGAGGATGGTATGAACAACAAGGATATCATCTAGCTTATGCCTAGCTTCAGTGATACAATGCTTCAAGTTCAAGAAGGAGCCAATATGGTCTGACATAGAAGTACATTTGTTCCACTTTTTAAGGTATAGCTCCTAAAGATAATAGTGGACATTAGTATCTTGTCATTGCATAACATGGAGCTGATGCAGTTTATCCCACATCTCCTTTGAAGTGATGGCTGTCTGAATATGTTCACATTGTCCAAATTCAATTGCTCTGTGCATCAAGCCCATGGCAGTAAGATCAGATTCTAACCACTGCATATATTTGTTTTGCAAGCGGACCCATGCTTGGTACTCAGTAGAAGTGACGAGGACAGGTGACTTGGTGGTGGCATCTATAGGAGGACTAGAAGGAGGTTTAGGAGGAGAAGGTCACTGACTATCAATGATGAGCTAGAGGAGTCTTGCTTGTAGGGCTGATATCATGTTGTCCGACCAGATATAATAGTTGTTCCCATTCAACTTGGAAAAGTTCAGCATTGAGGACATGTTGCTAACAGGGCCCATAACCTATAGGAGAATATATATAGCACAGTGTATCACTCAAGATACTATGCAGCTGAGATCTGAGATCTAGAGATGAAGACTAAGTATATTGAGAAGGTAAAGAATAGAATGTGCACCTGAGATCCAGAGACAAAGACTGAATCTCAGGGATACAGAGTAACTACCTAAATACCAGATTGTAAGTATGCATATATTTGTTGTAGAATATAAAAACTCCAATGCAGTAGAGTACTCATAGCTAGGGAAGACCGAAAAAGTATAAGCAGGTGATCAAGAAAATGTTTAGGGGACATAGTGGTTGTTGCAATACTCCCAAACATAGTCCCCTCAACAAGACTGTCCTGGTATACAGACCACTACAATTATGTATTTAAGAACTCTATGTCTGAGAATAAACCTTAGACTTAACAACATCTTTTGCTACTATCTAAACTTTACTTTTTTGAGCCTTTTAATTATTAAATCATTAACTCATAAATCAATAAGTGGCTATTCGTAATATCCTGTATTGGTTGTATTCTTTCCAGATATAGATCTGTAGTATATACTTCTTGGAATCTCTGACTAAGGTCTTCTGGACATATAACAGTATTCAGTCTTAACTTGACTTCACACTCCTGCATTTTTGTAATCTCTGGGTATGCAATGTAAAATTTCAAATTGAACTAAGCTGGTTGTGTTGGGTTTTTGGGATCAATTTGGTAGTCAGGGCATTTTGAAAGAGCATTAGTAGAGTTTTGTTTCCCTAGTTGATATTGGATTTTGAAGTCAAAATATTATAGCTAGATAGACCACCTGGCCAATCTACCACTAATGTGTTCTAGGGTGTTGAAGTAGCATAAGTTATAGTAGTCAGTATATATCTAGATTGTATGCTGAGCCCTTTCACAGTAGTATCACCAGTAGTTCATTGCTTTAACTATAGGTAACAACTCTTGCTCTATTATAGTATAATTTTGCTCAGGGCTTGTAAACTTCCTTGACCAGAATACTACTGGATGCAGTGAGTTCCCATATTGTTGCATAAGGATTGCTATGGCAGCATAGCTGGATATATCAGTGAAGATATATATAGGTTTGGAGAGGTTAAAATGTTAGAGTAACAGTTCTGAGATAAAGCATCTTTTTATTTTTTCTAGGGCTTCAGTGGTCATTGGGGTCTATTGAAACTGTGATGTGGTCTTTCAAGTCAGATCAGTAATAGGCTTTATAATCCCCAATATATTAAAGATGAATCTATGGTAAAAATTTACAAAGTCTATAAATTCCTGGACTTGTGTAAGTGTAGTGGGCACAGACCAATTGGTTATGGTTTTAATATATTCTGGTTCCATAGTGAGTCCTTTTTCATTGACAATAAATCCCAACATTCTAATTTCTGTCACCTCAAATTTATATTTCTTAAGTTTAACAAATAGTTTATTCTCTCAGAGCTATTGCAGACATCATTCTGTTTGGTTACAAAGTTCCTCAAGTATTGATCTATAAATCAGGATATCATCTAGGTATACTATGAGCTTGTCTTCCATTCCTTCAAGAGCCTAGTCAATATAACCTTGAAATAAGACAGATACATTACACAATCCAAAAGGCATAACTAAAAACTCAAACAGGCCAAAAGGGGTTCAGAAGGCTGTCTTCTATTCATTCCCTTTGCAAATCCATAGTAAATAGAAGACTTCATGTAGGTTAATCTTTGTAAAGAATCAGGTGCCTTGTAAGCGATCTAGGAGTAAGTCTATAGAGGAAACAGGATATCTGTTTTTTAGGGTGATCTTGTTGAGAATACAATAGTTTACACAAAGGCAAAGGTCTATAGTATCTTTTTTTATAACAAATAGGATTGGTAATGCAGTAGAGGATTTACTTTGTTAAATAAACTGTTGAGCTGTTATGTTTTGGATAAACTCCTTTAATACCTGTAGCTCTTTTTCCAAGTGTTGATATGCAGGTCTATAAGGGGAGGTTTTGTCTTCTATTAGCTCTATGATGTGGTCTAAGGGACCTCAGTGTAGGGGTAAGGTTTGAGTAGCATTTGAATCAAACATGTCAGAGTACTCATTGTACTACTCTAGAAATTATAGATTAGATTTGGGAGCCCTGTATCCAGCATTGAGTTTTGTGGCTTTCAAGGACAATGGTAAATTATTCCTTTTGTTTCCTTGGCAAGTATATCTGTACTGTTGATAGTACAGCTGACTCAGGTATATGCTTCCTTTGACCTTAGGGATTTTGGCTAGAGCATTCCTTCTTGTTTCTGGTCAGTTTAAATAAGATTTCTTTTCTTGAAGTCTTAGGTTCATTTTAGATTCTTCTTTGAAACAGATCTGGTAATTTGATCAATCAACACTAGAGTTTACTTGTCTAAACTATGGCATTCTTAGAACAATGTTATAGTTTCCTATGGGGCTTCTATGAAGTATCCTTCCTGTATGATGTTTCAGATAGTAGACTAGAGGTAATATAGGGAATGGAGTGTACTGGTCATAGACTGGCTATCTAGATTTTGTATAGGTTCTTTTATTTGTGAGATTGGTTCTAATTCAAGTTTTTTTACAAAGTTTTCTGATATAAAGTTGGCAGTCACACTACAATCAAGAAGACAACAGATAATCTGATGTATTGTTTCCCCTTCTATAGTTAGGAGGGGTGCAGTAACTACATTGGTAAGGTTAAAAGAATCATTATAATAACTGTGAGTCTAATTTGGTCAAGAGCTCAGTACAGGGGCTGCCTGCTGTATTGAGCTCAGTCTTTTTCCTTAACTGATTCAATACTTGTACTCAGATTTGATTCTCCAGCAGGGAGAATTTCAATGGCATTTAGTTGGGGTCAAGAAACCTTTGCTGGACAGTTTACAGCAATATAACCTGATCTACCACAGTACAGGCATAGGTGCAATGTTTGACATTGATTCTTTTCTTTGGAGGCTAGAGATCTTGTGCAACAGGGGAAAAGCACAATTGAGAGGTGTGTTGGGGTAGTAGAGGTGGTAGTAGGGGGACAAGGAGTAAGTGGGGCTAGAGAATGAGGGGCAGGGGCATGGTAGGAGTTTTCTGAGTGGCAGAAAGCCTACCATTCATCTACTTCTAATGCAGTATATTTGAGTTGGTTGTAGTTACTTTTTTTGCATGGGATTTCCACTAACAAATTCTTGATATTCTCCTTTAGACTCCTATAAAAAATATTTCTCTATGTTATACAAGGTTGGCTTGCTTTTTGTGCTAGTCCCTTGAAATCTGATGCTTATTCTCAGATGGATTTGGTTTGTTTTAAAGAGTAGAGTTGCTTGGTTAGGTGATCCTGGATATTTGGATCTTGGAATTGTTTCCTAAATGCTACAAAAAATTTCTACCAGTTCCCTTGGAGTTCTAAGTTCTTCCCTTTCAGTATTAGTTTAGCCCACAATACTGCATTTCTTTCCAAGTGTTAACAGATAAACACTACATGACATATGTCATTAGCAAACTTTTGGAGGACCAATAGAAATGCTCTATTTATTTTTGCAAAGAACTGGTCAAAGTTATGGAATTCTCCATAGAATAGTTCAATATGAGAGCTCTTTTTGTCTTTGATATTGATGTCAAAAAGGGTGATTGAATGATAGTCACTAGTGGCTATTTCTAAAGAGGAATGTTCACCATTGAGGGGATCAGAGTCAGACATGTGAATCTCTGGGATGTTTTTCTTCTTAAGTATGGAAAGCTAGAGTTGGACCTGGGAAAGCTAAGTCTGGAATCTGGCTATCTCTATACTAGTGTCTTCTTCTTGAGGCTCAGGAAGGGGTATTAGGAGATTATTAATAATATCAGGTTTATCATTCAGGAAACTAGACTAGAAACAAGTTAATGGGTAGACTATGTTGAATCAAGACTTGGGGAAAATAGGGCAGAACAAGACAAAACAAAACTAGAATTGACAACCACAGTTGAGTAGTATAAGTCTCAAAATGTCTAGAAATGAGACTGAACTCAAGGGCAGTTTGTCAATATTGTAAATTTGAGACTAAGGAAGGAATTATCTAAGCAAGTATTATAAAAGAGTACAAGATTTTCATCTAGGCCTCCGGTCCAACTTGAACTCTCTACTAATTCTGAGTCAAGTTGATATTGTGTTGTCTAGTAGGTCACTATGCTCCCTGCCTCCAATAGTCTATGTAATAGTGTGTAGTGTTGTCTGTCAGGTTGCTATACTCCCTTTCTCCAACAGTTTTAGTATTATCTACAGTACACTATACTCTCTTTCTCCAACAGTTTGTCTACAATGTATATAGTAAGCAAGGCTTTCTTTCTCTAACAGTCTGTGTGTAATGACTTAGTCTAAGATGACTTAATCACACTCCAAGTCTGAGTTGACAAGAAGAGCTCAATAGAGCTCTCTTTTGATTCTATATACTACTTATATAACTACTACATGGTCTGTACACTACTTTCCCACACTTATCATGTGACATTATCATGTAACATGACCTTGTAACATCCTGACATGTGACTGTAATATGTAACATTGTCATATGTTACTTTCCCATACTCCTTCCTTATGTAGTAAGTCTAAATAAGAAAAGAAAAGAAAAATAAAATAAAATAATGACTTAGCTGTTTTGCCAAGTCATGACACTATGTAAGCATAATAGTAAGTAATCTTGTATATGCACTGCAGTATACTATACTCTCTTTCTCCAGTAGTGTTGTCTGTAGTGTGCAAAGTAAGTAGTGCTGTATGCAGTCCGTTATATTCCTTTTTTCCAATAGT
>JAHTMQ010000078.1:0-28955 GCA_019327925.1 Leucocoprinus sp. KB1807203 | reverse complement strand
GGTTACTTAAGTTCCCACGCTTATTTATATCTTGAACGCATGGGAAACTTGTTTCTTCTTAGGGCTCTCATAACAACTGTGAGGAATATAAACCTTCCCTCTATACAAGAGTAGTCTATTCTCATAGTTCCAGTCTTGCAAGGATTTCCCAAATTCTCTTGGACCAGACTTAAGTAATGTTTTATAGTCTTTGGTGACTTCATCTGATAAGAGTGCTGCTTTGACCTCCTTTAGGATTATCTTGTCATTTATTGGTGTCTCATGAGTAGCCTCTAGTGCATTGATAGCAAAGAACTCAGGTTTTAGCAATATCTGGTTTGTATTGTTGAGGTCTGTCCTTATCTCATAGTCTGCTCATCTGGACAAGAGGTCTTCTGCCTGCATTGTCTTTCCCAGTTTATGATAGAGTACAAAGTCAAAACAAGTCATAAAAAGTGCCCATCTTGCTTGCCTTCTGGTTAGCTTTTGAGCTGTTCTAAAAAATGTAAGGTTCTGATGGTTCGACCAGATCTCAACTTTATATGGATATCTCTCCAAATAGTATCTGTATTCCTCTAGTCCCCAAATCACTACAAGTAGTTCCTTGTCATAGATTTCATAGTTCTTTTTATGAACATCTAATGACTTGGAGAAGAAAACTACTGGATGCCACAGTGTTATAAGAACCCCAAAAGGGGAATAGTTTCCCAAGCATTTGAACACTTGATCCAAAACCTCAAGATGTACAATGGGGTCAAGGTATAAATAGTGGGGAAACTAAGGTCATATGACAAGCTCAAGTGATCACAGAACATTCTGGAAGAACATGTGATTGTGGGCTAATAGTACAGCCACTGTAAAAAGTAGTATAAATAGGAGTCCAATCCAATAAAGAACTCCATCGAGTTCTTCTTGAACATCCACCTAGGGTGATCACTAAGGATATTCACTGTCTATTGATAATATACAGGTTAGTTTGTATATCCTTTTGTGATAAGACAGCTCCTGTTGCAAAGTCGCTGGCATCAGTAGACAACTTAAAGAGATCTTCATCATTTGGTATTCTTAGGACTGGAGCTGTAGTAAAGGCCTTTTTTAGCACCTAAAAAGTATTCTGTTGCTCTTTGCCCCAAGTCCAGGTACTATCTTTCTTGGTCAAGTTGGAGAGTAGCTTTGACATCTTGGCAAAGTTCTTAATGAACCTATGATAGAAATTCACAAAGCCTAAGAATGCTTGTACTTACTTGACTTTTGTTGGTACTGGCCACTCTAGAACTCCTAAAAGTTTCTCCTTATCCATCTGTACTTTATTCTCCAAAATAATTATGCCCAAATACTTGATACTACTTTGCTCAAAAAAACACTTTTCTACTTTAGTGTAGAGGTCATTAAATTAGAGCCTTTTCAGCACTTCCTTGACCAATTGCCTATGTTCCTTCAAACATGTCCCAAATATTAAAATATTATCTAAATACACCATTACTAGTCGTATGCAAATCAAGTCTCCCAATATGTTATTCATTATGCTTTAGAAGGTTGCTGGTGCATTGGAAAAACCAAAATACATGACAGTTGCCTCAAAAAGACCTCGTCTTGTAATAAATGCTGTCTTCCATTCATCCTCTTTGATGCAAACATTGTTGTATCCCCACCTCAAGTCAATTTTGGTAAAGATTGAGGCTTTGCTAAGTGATTCAATTAAGTCGGCTATTCTAGGGATTGGATAGCAATTTTTGATGGTAATTCTATCACAAATGGCCACTTACTGATTTGTGAGTTGATGATTTAATAATCAAAAGGCTCAAAAAAGTAAAGTTTAGACAGTAGCAAAAGATGTTGTTAAGTCTGAGGTTTATCCTCAGATATACAGTCCTTAAATACATGATTGTGGTGGTCTGTATACTAGAACAGTCTACCACATGATCACTACCTATTGTTCTACATATAGGAGTGCTATTGTTCTTGAAAATAGAGATAACCTAACCATCTCAGGGCAGTTCTTTGTTCTATTCAAGGACAGATGATAATCTATGGGTAAAAATCAGTGTTATGTGCAAACATTGAGTACCTTGTATCTCCATGGGATCTTATTGCCTTGGGTTCTATTTATAGCCAAAAGAAGCACATTGAAGAGAGCTTCACAATGGTCATTGAAGCAAATGATTATGTCAAGTAGTTCCTAAGATATCAGCAGTTTAGTGTCTAGTAACTTGGTAATTGCCAACTGATCTGCTGATAACTTGGTGAATACTGATTGCTTTGAGACGTTTTTGGTACCATTTGAAAGATCTCCTTAAGGGATTTTGGTAGCCATTTAGATTGTTGAAATCAGTCAAGTATTCCCAGAGCTATGGTCCAAATGAAGTTTGTGACAGGGAGCCCACCTCAGTCACTATTACCTAGATGTTATATTATAAATTTTTGATTTCAAAAGAAATGCTGAATCAGAACAAAGGATGACTTCCCATAGGAATCTGGGAGAATCTGAGAGTGTTCCACAAACCTTATTCTATGGTCTGAGGAAACACTCCTTAGATGTGACATCACTATGTCACACACATGTCTTGTATAGTATTGCGACAAATCATGAATAACTAACTTCTCTTGAGTCACCCTGAGGACGAGCTATTACTTGCGAGCTGTGCAATACTTGGCATTATATATCATACCATTCAGGCATGTGGTGCTTAATGGCAATGCCACAAAATGAAACTTTCACTGTCTTTGACCTGCGTTTTCTTGGGAAATAGCACATATGGAGCTGATAGAGTAACTCAAAAGAGATTGTAAGCCTATATCCGTCTCCATTCCATCGGGAGAAATTCTGTATATGGTATATAAGTTTGATCCAACTATCCATAAAAGGCTAGAAATATCGGGAAGTCTGGCAAGGGGTCCAGACCCCTGTCCAAATCACTGTATCTAGTCTGGGGAGACCCCCTTAATTTGAAATTCATGTTCGGCATCTCGGCATGGAGCAATCTAGGGAAACCTAGACTGCCTACGGGGAGTCCTCCAAAGTGTGACATGTGAGACCAGTTGAGACCAGCTGACAGGTACGCTGACGCCGTACTTGTTGATCAAACCTCAGCTTATCAGTCGACAGCTGTCATTGTCAGATAATCATGGCTCCTATAACTAATGGACGTGTTTTGTTCATGTCTATTCCTACTGGTGAATAGCAAGCAAGTCTGCATATTTCTTGGGTTCATTCATGTTTTTTGAACTCAGGATATCCCGAACCGGGGAAGACGACAGTTTTTGACGAATCTCAAACCATCGACTTGGAGAATGTTAATCTGAACGGAGGTTTTCTCGTTAAAATGCTTTATCTATCTGTCGACCCTTACTTTCGCGGAAAGATGCGCGAGCCTCAGATCAAATCATACGTGGCAAGCAGTCTCAGTCTTGCCAGCAGAATTTATTGAGCATATCTCAATTCACAGCCTGCGTTTCGTATAGGAGAACCGTGAGTTCTTACGTTGTTGGTATTAGTGACCATCCCAATATTCTGGTCTAGGCTCACTGGTCATGGCATCGCCGTTGTACTTCGTTCAGAGCATGATGGTGTCAAGAATGGTGACTATATTTACGGTTTATTTCGTGCGTATACATTCAATTATCTGCATGATATATACACTTAGTGGATTGCGCAGAGCACCAACAGTATAACATTTGTACCGATCTCAAAACTACGCATGTTATTAATAACCAGTACAAACTTCCTTGATCAGCTTTCATTGGCCCAGCTGGAATGCCTGGTAGGTGTCTCATTAAATATCAGGATATTTTCTTTAAGTATTTGACTTAGGACAAACTGCATATATGGCCTGGAAGAAATACTCACGTGTAAAGGAGGTGGGTTATTGTTAGTATGGTTAATGTCTGCGCGCGAATTATCATCGTACAGGGCGACACAGTTTTTGTGACAACTGGTGGAGGTATCTTTTCTTCTTTCAAGTTTTTTCATCGGAGTTGATTGTCTGACAACATTTGGATCAAAGG
Organism: Leucocoprinus sp. KB1807203; assembly: GCA_019327925.1. Classification (NCBI taxonomy): domain Eukaryota; kingdom Fungi; phylum Basidiomycota; class Agaricomycetes; order Agaricales; family Agaricaceae; genus Leucocoprinus; species Leucocoprinus sp. KB1807203. The sequence continues at coordinate 24,971 of JAHTMQ010000078.1, read as the reverse complement.
TCCCGTGGGATCGTAAGCAAACTCAAGATGTGTCTATCTTGGTTCCATACTTAGCTCTGTGTAGTATTGTCATTCAGCTCGCTAAGATGGATGGAAGTCGAGTCATTGCATCTGCTGGCTCAGAGGAGAAGGTGAATTTTATGAAAGAAATAGGGGCTGATGTCACTTTCAATCATAAAACAACCGATGCAAGAGAAGTTCTTCAAAAGGAAGGACCTATCGATATGTACGTCGTTGCTTCATCGTATGACATCGAGCTTGGTTGACGACATACAAGCTATTGGGATAATGTCGGTGGCGATACTTTTTCAGCAGCTCTCGATGCTGCGTCGGACGGCGCAAGGTTCATAGTAAGCAGCCATCTGTGTTCTTTTTGTAACAAACTTTGAACTGTACTGTAGATTTGCGGCATGATTGCAGGTACGATGATTATATTGAATCTCTGGTATCATCGGGGTAATGTCTCTATTAGGTTATAATACTGGCCATGCCCCGGTCAGGGTACGTCACCGAGCTTGTTTTTACGGCCTTGACTCCAAGACTTGTTACAGAACTTGAATAAAATTTTTGAAAAATGCCTTGATATACACGGCTTTCTTGTGGGCATGCTGAAGCCAGAATATGAAAAGGAATTCTATGAGGTTATGCCGAAGATGATTGCGGAAGGTAGAATCAAGTGGCGTGAGGAAGTTTGGGACGGGCTTGACAAAGTTGGCGAAGCAATTCTGGCTGTTCAGAAGGGAGAGAATAAAGCAAAGACAGTTGTGAGGGTTGCCTCGGATTGACAAGGTAATGTTTCTAACTTTGGAGGAGCTGGTCCTTGATAATCTGTTAGAATTGTTTCTGATTGGTGCGTAGGTTAAGCAGATACACAAGAGAGTGATGTAATGGCTTTTAAATGGTCATAGAATGATCAGAAATTTGGATATGCATTCCAGTCCTATATTTTCTTAAGGATTTGCCTTTAGTCTTCACTGGTTGTGAAGTCCAGATGACTGACTCTGATCGTCCTGCATCGTTCATAATTCCTCTAGAACATGGCCATTGGACACTTAAAATTAGCACAGGTGGTCAGTTTGATGTCGACAGCTTGAGAATTGTGCAACTAGCTTATTTTTGTCAAGAAACAAGCAAATGGTATGCTATCGGGTACGGCCTCTTAGCGTGAGCACGGCTTTTTTCTTACAGTTCTACAGGCCGGTTTCGGAGCATATCCTGTTGCGAAAGCCGCAACACTGTTCATATCTACCATTCAGAAAGCGAGTGTGTGTCTGTCATAGGTCATTTCCTTTTGTCAGCAGATCACATCAGGCGCTTCTGCGCCTGGAATTTCGATGTACATGTCAAAAATGGTCGTGACTTCCTCGTGCGAAACTGTATGTGGGGCGTCAAGTACTTTTTGTCCAAGTTCACTGATCGCTATTTCTTGCTAGGTGCTAAGGGCGACAAGATAAGTATTTTCTTTTCGCTTTCTCGCGTGGTGCCTACACAACACGGAACCCTGCTAGAATGCATCAGAAAGTTGACCTTCCAGCGGATAACATCCGTTATCTTTGCCTACATGATGTACACGCATGACGATCGTGTTTGCTAGGAACAGTCCGATAGCAAGTGTTCTAGATTGACGTTACAATTGACTTTCTTGATGCAAGGTATGGCCTGTTATCTTCCTTTTGGTGACTCATCTTCACTCAGCTACCCATTCACGCTTTGATCTATTCTTCCCGAAGAGACCTCCCTTTACAACCTTCATACTTTGAGACATGTGATTTTGCTGGATTATCGCCCTGGTCAATTCCGAGCTAATTAATCTATCGAACCAAAAGGAATTCAAACTTGGTATCGATCAATATCTGCAACTGCGCAATATTAAGATGTACCCTCAGTGAGAAAGCATCACTTACTACCCCTTCGGCGTCTCTGGGAACTCTCTCATCCGTTGCAAACCATGCCAATGCTCATCACGGTCGAATTTCTTGGAACAAAAATATTCAGTACACGATCGACATTAGGAAATCTGTTTGTAGTATGTTGATCTGTGCTTATAAGTGCTGATACGTACTTATAAGTGTTGATATTTATTTCAAAAGGGAGGTCCAGTCAAGAATAAAACCCACCATTCATTAGCCATTCATTAGCACGGATATTTTCGTTGGATGATTTGCAAATGCTTCGACCTGAATACTGGAATAATGTTGTAAGTCATTGAAGGACATTGGAATCGACCTTGCAACGTTTTACCCTTTTGTTCTTATCTCGTTCTTGTGTGTAAATCTGGGACACAAGGTTCACAGGCGACTCACAGATCACATTTCCGGAGTGACTTCGTGAGACTTTGGAACACAATTAACATGCGGAAATAGATGCTTGATGTGTTATTACTCCAGTACACTTGGAAGAGGAGGAGGAATTTCATGGTGCATTGTTTCCTGCATATGGCCAACTGAAGCTACAAAGCGTCCGGTGGATAGGCGAGAAACTTCCTTTAGGTCTCAAATATCAATAAGGAGGCCACGAATGGCTAACTTGATTATGGTACGTAAATCAAGTGTGGTATAGTTATCGACAAGATATTCAACTTGAGTTTGCAAGATGTCATCCTCAGCAAATACAACATGGGGTCAAGATCCATAGGAGTGTTAGTCTATACATAAATGCATAATCCGAGGACGAGAGGGAGAAAGGGAGGAAGTATAGACCGCAGGCTTATCTCTGTTGAGCCTACTTGTTAAATTAATTACTGAGCCTGACATCGAAGACCAATTGTACACCTCATTTATTCAGTTATTCAATGATGATATGACTAAAATTACAACGATACAGCTATACTAGTGCAGTTCAAAACTTCCAAATACATGATTCTAAATAATAATTCTAGCAAATAAGAATCCTTAACTAAGGGTATCGGATACAATTCCATGATAATTTCACGCTTGTTCGATAAGCTTGCACGCCTCCATCATACGCTTAGCAACTCCTTTAACCTGTAGATAAGGTTAGATATTGGTCGTTCAAGAGATGTATACCGATACTCACGTTAGCAGGGTAAAATGGTGTAAAATGATGACCGGGAATATCTAAAACCTGTAATGGTTGAGATGCGAGGCTGTCCCAACCGGCAGTAGCAATACTTGGATCACTACGATCTGCAAGCCAAATGGGTACATTTGAAACACCCGAAGGATTGAAACCTTCTGAGGAACGAAGTAAGACCAAGGGAGGACAAGTTCCACCAGTGGCATAAGGGTCGTATTTCCCAAGCATACGTGCATTCATCGCAAATTGCGCCTTGACTAAACGACCCAGATCGGAATTTGCACTACGAGAATCAAGGTTGACCACAGATTCAATGAGCGCATCGGAAAGAGGGACATGATTGATTGGGCTGGGGGAGTCGATGAGAAGGATGCCCTGGGTCTTGATACCCATCTTCGCAAGTTGAAGAGATGTCTCATATGCAGCCACTCCACCAAAGGACCATCCTGAATAGAAATTCTAGTGCGATGGCAGAACTTATTTAGAACCATGCTCACCTCCGAGAATAACGGGCCCAGTCGTAATATTTGAGATGTATTTGGCGTATGCGGAAGCCATTGCAGGTACACCTGACCAGGGTTCCGAGGATATGAAATGAGGGTTGTTGAAGCCCCACACTTGACGCTCAAGGGACGTGATACCATTGTAATAGTTGATCAAACCACTACCATCATGGATAAGGAAAAGAGGGAGAGCTTTGAAAGCAGACTTTTGGAGAGGAAGTGGAATAGTATCAAGTTTCAATGCCTTGGTGAGGCGAGTGGCACTGGCAGCGGGAATCTTGACAGAAAAATCGGGCTCCGGGACGGTCACCTTGGGAGGCGAGACATTGTAAGTGACAATGTCGCGTGCGGAGTTGTGTACAGACTGTTTCATTGCCCGAGGAGAATTCTGCATCTTGGCAGTAGATATCTGCAAGGAAAGATATGATTGGATCTCACGTGCGGTGCGGTGATGGTTGAAAAAGGCTCCAGGAAGGTCCAACTTGAATTTTGTCTTGAGAGCAGCCAGGGCCTCAATCGAAGTCAAAGAGTCGAGACCAAAACTTTCGAGATCGAGGTCCAAGTCAATATCTTTAGGACTGACATCAAGGATAGTGGCAAGAATACTCCTGATATCCACATCGTCGTCAACAGCGAAGGGTGCAGGCTCAGGCAGGCTTTCATCAGCTACCAATGTGCGCGGAGATGACATTCCACTCTGAAGCTCCCTCTCAAATCTGTCATGAACAACAGGAACGGAAGGGGTAATGGAGACAGAAGACGCGACTGACATGGAAGGCTTTTGAACCGCTCGAGTTGGCAGAGATCTAGAGGGAGAAGGAGCACGGCGATACTCTGTACCAAGTTTTCCAGAAGCGAGCTCAAGGCCTTTCTTCAAGCTGGTAAGGCGAACCTTCTTGAAGTGCATCCCTCTCAGATGGGCAACGAGCACAGGGGGTTCGCTGAGCTTGATAGCGTATGTCTCGGCCAACATGACACCCTTGTCTGGAAGCCATCCATTGCTGCAGTAGATGCCGTATGAAGCATTGTTATCAACTTGCTCTGGGATCACTTTCACAGATTCAACTTCCCTACAAATGTAAGCATCGTTGACGCTTCCATGCATATTTGCGACAAATCCAGCGACATGAAGAAGTGTGTCGATAAACACGGGATGAACAATGAACCTGCCATGACCGTGGGATGCTGGAAGTTTAACTGAAGCATAAGCTTCCATATTAGTGGAATCGACTGTGATCGATTGCATTGTGCGATATTCCTTAGCATAATCGACGACGCGAGGGAAGATGATTTCGTAAGCTGTACGAGTCGAGAAAAATTGAGGTGTCTTTCCATTCTTTGGCTTGATAACGGCTTCTGTGTGACGATTGACTACAGGAAGCGTACGGTGGAACTTTGTCTGGGTCCTTGAAAGCATCTCTGTCTTAAATCTTCCATGAACATGAACGGACTCTTCCGAAGATCCATCAACACGAGATGCAACGAAGAACTTCCCACTGCTATCTGACCCTATCGTGATATTTGTGATGACCGTCCTTGAAACCTCCTCGTGATACACGAGTGGCTTTGCGAACTCGATACTGCGCAAGATGACGTGTTCACCGGAGGAAGGGATAGAAAGTTTCTCGTATGCAAGTTTGAGGCCTGCGAAAACTTGCTCAAGATAGACTGATGCTGGACAGAGCGGCCTTCCACCAACACTGTGACCTCGAATGGAACTGGCCAATTGGCTGATTGGTGTCTCAAAAATTGCAATCTGACCATTTTCTTTGGTGGGAAACTGTGACCAGGCTCCGAGCAAGTCAAACCCAGTACTAAGGCGAACGGGCGGTGGCCGACTGGGCGATGCTATTGCAGGAGAATGAACTGAAGCTGGACTATCTTCTGTGAATGGCACCCAAAATTTCGTCGTGGAAAACGGGTACGTGACGAAACTGACACAGGAAGCAGAGATATGAGAGAAAACGTCACGCCAACGAATGGGAGCATTAGTAGTGTATAACTGGGAAAGTGTCGCGGTGAGCATTGACCAAGACTCCTGTTGTTCGTCAAGAGAACCAAGGAAAAGGGAGGACTTTGGCACCTGAGCGATGTTCTTGAGCATCAGGAAAGTGGCTGTGTGCGGTCCAATCTCAATCCATGCATCAATCTCAGACACCGTTGCGCTCGCAAACAAATCCTGGATACCTTTCGCAAATTGCAGAGGTTCAGAGCAATGACGAGCGAAATAGCCAGCATCAAAGACAGATGCATCGCCCGGCAAGACCAGAGAACCGAAGACATTGGAGATAACGGGAATGGATGGAGCATTGATGTTGATGCATTTGCAGAGTTCTCTGAGGTCTTCAACAAGAGGTTCCATGGCTGAACTGTGGAAGCCGAAAGGTGCAGGTAGCAGAACGTTTTTGCAGTGGACATGCGCGTCGAGGTGTGATTTGAGGGTTCTCAGCTGGGAAATCGGACCAGCGAGAACGTTATCAACGGAGCTGTTGATACATGCAATTGAAACTTCAGAGAATTCACCGGAGGAATTGATGATATTCTGTATATCTAGGGACGGCAGATGCACCGCGAGCATCGAAGTAGAGTCCACAGCACATTTTTGGATCATGTATCGCGATTGATTTGCAATAATCATGAGGGCACCCTTCAAGGTGAGAACATTCGCAACAGCCAACGCAGCGTATTCGCCAAGACTAGAAATCATGTTAGATGGAGGTTACCAACAAATTCAAAGACTATACCTGTGACCAACTACAGCACTGGGAGTGATACCCCAAGATATCCACAGTTTGGCTAGAGCATACTCCAGAGAGAATATGGCGGCTTGACTTGCTTCAAATTCCTCGAATTTCGTGAGACCGCTTGAATTCCCTTCAGCTACAATGATTGGAAGAACACCAGGGAAACCAGCGGCGACAAGTATTGAATGACAGTCGTCAATGACTTTCTTGAACATTGGCGATGTCTGATACAGAGAGCGGCCCATACCAAGGTACTGGCTTCCCTGACCCGAGAAAACGAATACAGCTGTGAAAGGGCCATCTTTGACCTGGAAAGCTGAGGCCTTCCCAAGCTTCTCAACGAGTTCTTCCTTGCATTTGATAGAAACAGCGAGGCGGTGTTCATAGAGATGCCGACGGGCAGTCGATGTATATGCGATGTTAAAGAGAGGCTCATCTACATGCTTTGGGTCTTGAATCCACTTAATGATGTGTTTACGGAGGTCATTCAGCGCATTTGAATCCCTTGCTGAAATACCGAAGACAACAGGCAGCCCTGTGGCGACTTCTCCAGAAGGAGGAGCAAGGTACTCTTCGACAATCATGGCAGTATTTGAACCCGCAGCGCCGAAGTTATTCAATAGGGCGACCCGTGACTTGCCCTCCGACGGTAGCCAGGCAGTCAAAGCGGTATCAATAATGGTGTTGTCGGAGGTAAGATCTACAATGCGAGGATTCAAGTTCTTGAGTGATATCACAGGAGGGATCAATCTGTGACGAAGCATCAGCAGAAGTTTAGCTAGACCAGCAGCGCCAGATGCTGCTTCGAGGTGTCCAATATTGGATTTAACAGAGGTGACGTGGAGGGGATTATCAGAGGGGCGATTCTGAGCGAAGACGCTTCGAATACTCTCCAGCTCATTGGGGTCACCGGCTTGCGTACCGGTTCCATGAGCCTCGACCACGTTGATGCGATGAGCATTGATATCTGCAGTCTGGAGGACGCGACGGAAAAGGTTGGCTTGGGTAGGCGCATGGGGATGCGTAATTGAATGGGCAAGTCCACTCTGATTGACTTCAATGCCCCGGATGACTCCAAGAATATTATCGTTCTCGGCCATAGCGTCAGCAAGTCGTTTCAAGACAAACATGCCAACACCTTCGGATCGAGAGTAACCGTCTGCAGAAACATCAAAAGCCTTACATTGACCAGTCGAACTTAGGAAGTGACCCCTATCAAGGCCCAAGAACATCTGAAAAATTAAATTAATATTGATGGAGGTTAACTCAAGATCTACGTACATCGGGACTGGAGACGATGTTGACGCCGCCAACAAGTGCAGCATTGCAATCTCCATTATTGAGTGCTCGAGCACCCTGGTAGAAAGCCATAGCAGAGGAGGAGCATGCGGTGTCGACAACGACAGAAGGGCCGCTCAGCTTCATTGCGTATGAAATGCGACCACTCAAGAAAGCCTTCAATGTGCCTGGGAGGGAACTTTTCTCAATGGTCATCTTATGCCTATATTAAGACTCACCTGTACTATAATACACATCGATCTCATTTCGCATGTTCTGAAGGTAATCGTGGGTTGCAACTCCTACATAACACCCAAATGTTTCTGGACTCCAAGTTTTAGTGGAATATGGCACATAGCCTGCATCCTCAAGTGCTTCATATGCAGCGTGCAGGAGTATACGTTGCTGAGGATCCATGCTCTTGGCCTCACGAGGGCTGATCTTGAAAAACCTGTAAGGGATGAGGACATACTCAGAATGACAATGGGAGTGAGGCGTACTTATTATCGAACTCGTCTACATTTTCGATGAAATTACCAGTGTGCGCTTGCATAGACCGTTTTGGATGTTTCCCACGATCGTAGTCACTGACCCTGAAACGATGTTCTGGGATCTACTCATGTCAACGGGTTTGATCAATAGATGATTGGCAAGTCATACCTCTGAAATTGTATTGATGCCAGTTTCAAGAACCTCCCACAGCTTCTCGTTGTTTGGAGCCCCTGGCATATTTACGGCCATTCCAACAATAGCGATCGGCCCTTGTGTTGATGTCCCACCATCCTTCGCGAAGCAAGTCTTCGACAGATCGACGATTGATGCACTGCCTCGACATAACGCCCTATCAATAGCCTTTGACATACTGGTTTCGGGGCCAAGATTGAGAAGTTTCACAGGGATTCCGAGCGGAACCGTAGCAACAGTCTTGTCAGCGACGGAAATCCAATCAACTTGTTGAATGATTATCATATCAACCACTCGCTCCACCAACGTCTGGGCACCCATGGCATCACATGCAATTGCATTACCATCGAGGGATGAACGGATAGGCGCACGGATGTCAACAAAAGAAGGAAACTTGATGCTTCGCCTAGTAATGTCAGAAAGGACACGATCTCGAACCAGCTCGACAGGTACAGGAGCGTGATAGAGCGTATCCAAGCTTGTCATGTGGACGACGGCAGTTGTGGAGAGGTTGGCAGAAAACGTTGCCAGATAATCTGGTCGACCAGAAACGGTGATGCAAGTAGCATCAGTAATCACTGTTACGAACAGAGCAGAGTCTCGTACTTTCTATACAGAAAAAATAAATAAATGATGGGTGCAACGACATAAAACAAATACCTTATTGAAAGATTGGACTGCGTCGTCTACGACCTCCTTTGTCAAGCCCATGAATACAAGACTCCAAGGAAGAGAGGGATCATGATCTGGAGAAGCCACAGAGAGCGCTTTCCTGCGGTAGGCTTGAGTGCGGATACCGATCCAGATGGCGAGACGATAGGCCTCGATCGCTCGAGAAATAAATGTAGTAGTGTTCAGTGATGTGCCGACGATAACGGCGGGCAATATCCCAAAGGACGAACCAAGGATACCAGTCCCGTATTCTACGTTGCGTTGGAGGACGTCGTTGAAGGGTGTTAAGGTACCAGTGGTTTCAGTAACGTGATCGATGAAGATGAGGTATCGAAGAATTTGGAAAAGGATTAAGGTTGGGCCAGAAATCACTGGGTTATGGCGATAACGTGCACTGGGAACTCTAAGGAGAGTAGATGGCTTCGAGAAGTCGGCCAAATCGATGTCGGCTTCCTCTAACTCACTCAAACTCAAGGTCGAGAGCTCCGAAATGAAGGACTCGTGGCATGCAGATAAGAAGACAGAGCCTGAGGGAGTCGAAGCATCGCTCAAAACTTGTTCGTGAGCATGGGGAGTGCTGAAAGTCGATGTGCCATGACCTGCGAAAACAGGTATGTATAGGTCAAGCAGAGTGGCGGACGCCATCTGTCTATGTCGAGCTTGGGAACATCCCATGAAACGACAAGCCCTTATATCAAAAATGGTTCCTGATGACACGTCAAAACTGGAAGGAGTCGACAGGATTCAGTTCAGGATAGCTTGAAAAGTACAACTGCATGTGACAGGAGAGGTCCTGGATCGAAATGATACTATCAAGAGAGGTGAAAGTGCAGATCCTCTCTGGGCAGTGACTCGCCCGACTTCTATGAGTGGATAACATTCAGCGTCCTAAACAAAATAGGATATCACTGTGACCTAAGGAGTCAGGGACCATTAGTACCCACTGAGATCTCCGCTGCCTCAGGCGATGTATCCGGAAGCTGATAATGATTGAACGAGTGAATAGCAAATAGTATAATGATTAACTTACAACGCAAAAATTCACAAGTCTGAGCACAGCTTCTTTGTAACGAAAAGCTACAGAAAGTCCTGGGAGTATGTATTCTTGTTTGGTCCCATCATCCTGTCAATCATTTCTTTTCTTGTGAGCATCTCCGCGCCCGACATTTAATGTTTCGGCTATCTTTGAGTTCCGTCTCTCGACCAGCAATATGTAATTGAGGGTAGCAATCTCAGAAAGCCTCTAGTTACTTATCGTATCTGACTTCATCTCCGACAAGTCTCTCTCCCTTGATTGGCCGATATATCGTTCAACATGAACCCGCTGCTTCGGGAAGTTTGCGACACTCAGTATGTGGTGAGATACGAGATCGTCTGATCATCATATTCTGGACAAATAAATCTCCGATCTGCTCCCCGCAACACTCAGAATGTTCCGGACGGTTTTGCTACTGTGGAGACAACTTGAATCTGCGATAGTGACCTTTGGAATTCCAAATGACTTAAGCGAATCCACGAGCAACCCCCATGCTTACTGCCAAGTCAATCATGAGTTGCCGGAACAGAGCCCTGACCGTGGATCCGAAAGTGTACCAGATTTCACATCCATGTGAACCTTGATGTCTGAAGCTCACGGATATGGTAGCAACCAATTTCTATTGTAGAAAAACATTCGCCTTCATATACAAAGTCGATGTAACTATGGATGACTGCTTCATACTTTGAAGCACCAGGACTGTCTTTTTTCTGTACATTTTACATGCCAAATCTTGGATCTAATCATCTGCACAAGCCAGAAGGAACTATCACAAGATATCACACATTCGCTTAAAATGGACATCAGAAGCCCCTCTGAGCAGCCGAGACTCTTGTAATACATTGTGAGCCACATGTCACTTTTTCTTGTCAATCACGAGGTCTGCATGTTTAGTGAGTGACAATGTTTAATCAATGCGAAGAGTGACTCAAACTTCTCAAATCAGAGATCATAACAATTCCATTTGTTGCTTCTGAAACGATGGAGAAAGCTGCCAAAGAGTACTCTAGCGTCAATGTGGATTGCATCATAACCTCGCAGTTAGGAGAGGCTCAATCTCCAGGTAGCCAGCGACACAGCCATTCAGACCCTTTGATACAATGCTAACTTGCATCAACACGCTGTGCCTCATTATGGCCCGTATCCCCGAAATCGACAAGGTAGTAACTCCGCAATCCGGCTCGAGGACTTTGTCCTGCGCCGAGTAGGTCGCAATGAAGTTTCTCTCTCATTGACAGATCTTCCCTCTACTTGCTTAAATGTTGGTCAAGGGCTGCGTTATACTCCCTTCGGTCTTCGTCATTTTCCGTGCACAGGAATGGTATTAATATTCGACTCGTGGAATACAATAAACATATCTCCCGAGAAGCCTGAGATGAGCGTTGGTAAATGATGGTAGAGACTCCATTCCACGCGTCATTCATGTGAACATGCAGTCAAGGTGAATCAAGAATAGCTGATATCATTTGACGTCCTTGCAAATCTACTTAGCCATGTGCGGGACGCCCATAGGTCTAACTCCGGTGTTTAAGGAGACATGGGCGTCAGAATTCATCTTTTCGTGTTTGGCACTAAAGAATTAGCCAATAATTACGTGTTGCATCGCACAGATAGACCTGTTACTGTAGTTGATAGCAAGCACTGAAGTTAAGATAGATGGATGTTCCAACGTGCCGGTTGAAACTGTGCGTCTAATATTCATGATGAGCCTCAAGATTTGAAGTGGGTCTCTGTATCTGTAGGCTTTAGAGTCCATGATTTCGGTAGGAATAAGGATTACATTGTCCAGAAGTCCGTCAATTTGTTTATCAATTCCTGTACATTTATAGTGTATTCGACCTTGATAAGTAGAACTCAGCCAAATTTCTGCTGGCAATAGCTAGTAGTGCTTTGCTAGTGCAGTTCTGTCCTCTGTTCCATTCGACGATGAGCCCAAAAGTTGAGCTCATTCTCATCCTGTGGTACATAAGCAGGTAGGTCTACCCATTGCCCCTCTGATAGTTGCATTACACAGACACCATTCAAGCACAGTGATTTGTCTCTCGATGCAACTCTGATACTACATCATCGGCAGGGCGCGTGGATATATTCGGCAAGGAAACGACATAAGTGAGTGATAGGTTTTATATCCATTTGACAATCTTCTAATGAAGTCTCGACCCAGATACTTATGCTCCAGTCGTAACATTTGACCAAGGAAAATCTTTCCAGCATGAGTCAAGTAGAGCAGAGAGCAGGATTCTTTCCAGAACAGTTGGTGAGCACCGGGGATGCCATTCAAACTGGAGCAAGCTGCATCTTCCTGACTTGTGAGCAAGTGAGTAGGACTGGTATACCAATATACAATTGACTGGAAGACTTGGCCGATCAGCCCGGGGGTATGGTCGTCAGGCTCTTAGGCCGGCCGCAGCCACCGAATCCGTTTCATACAAGAGCTATAACGACCATCAAACGTGTCATGGCCATTTGTAAAGCTGTCGTTGCTTCCTTGGAGTAGATCAGGAGCACTACAAGAAACAAATCTAAATTATGGTTAGGAGGTAGCGTGTGACCTTGGCCAGACGGGTTGCAAAAAGCACCGCTTTCCAGCACAGTCCGGATGGGACCGGCCGCGGAATGCCCCTTTCCCTCTCTTCCGATCCCGACTGCGGTTAGGCTCAGAACGAAGTTGTATAGTCTACTAAGACCTGCTGACTCAACATAGTTGCCAATAATGAATGAAACCCAACAAATTGAAGCTGTTTTCCCTTTTGACAGCGTTAACCGGGGGCTGCTGATCAAGAATCACCTGCTTTATGCTGTTTCTCTCTGTGCTGACTGTACGTATCTGATTCGGTTCATGGCAAATTGCGCCGCTTAAGTATTCGGTATACTTAGATCGATCTACGTCAAGGCACTCAACTCAGAGACTTATATAGCCTGCTTAAGATGTTCCCTCCTAAATTCTACCCTTCCATCAATGGCTGCCCCCATAATCCCGACAGTATCTTCTGTCAAATATTCTGTTGATCTCAAAGCCAATGGGGAAGTCAGTCGTATGAGAAATCACAAGGGTCAGTCTTCTTCTCGACTCAATGTCATCATACCCTTAATTGTTCTTTGTACTGCAGGAAATATGCCATCGCTACCTCAGACTAAATATTGTTCACTTTGTCCAGCAAAATTTACCCGAACAACTCATCTCAATCGTCACCTTCGTTCACGTGCGTGTAGATCTACCTTGAATGCATGATGCTTCAATACTTATTCATAAACCTTGCAGATACAAACGAACGGCTGCATCGATGTAATGTAAATATCATGGTTTGCAATTTATTGTCTCATTAATACGCTTCACAGATGTGCACTGCCGAATTCACGCGAAGTGACCTACTTACTCGGCATAAGCGAACCTGCGGCGACTTGTGAGTGGCATGGAAGTAAGGTTCGAACCTGATGCTCACAGTTCTCATTCTTCTAGTCGAAATGCTAGTAAATCTCGTCGTAAATCATGTCAAGTAGGACATTCTATTTCTATCCCTCACCTCAACTGACTGGCCTTCTTTGTAGGCATGCGCCGAATCAAAGGTGAAATGCAATTTACAGTATCCTTGCTCTAAGTGCTCCTCTCGGGGAAAGGAGTGTATCTTCATCAACGATCCTGAGGCTTCAAGGAATAAACGCAATGCAGCGAAAAAGGCGGCCGCAGCTAAAGTCAGGGATGGAGCCTCTTCAGTATTCCCATCGGGCCAAGAAATTCCGTCCTCTCCATATCCTTCCTTATTCGTGCCCATCAATAGCACACCATCACCTATGCTTCCTCTTGACGGTCAGCTATCGCCAGCTCTCGATCTCCCGGGCCTGTCAGCTTCCCCAAGGTCGTCTGTGGCCTCTACACGGTCATCTCCTCGGTCAGAACTTCTTGAACATCGTGGAGATTTCGCTCAGCCTTTCGATGTCGCGTTTGATACTTTAACCTTGGACAATCAGCTCAGTCAAATTTTCCCCAATACGCTTGGCTCATTCGACAGTTTAGAGCTCGACCAATCAATATCGTCATGTCCATCGCAGTCTATCCTGATGCAGCCTATATCTTGGTTAGATAGTGGTGATAGCTTTTCGAAGCTCGGTTCGGGGGACATCTATTCCTATTCCCAGGACATTGGGATGGAAGACCAGGATTTCCTTCCTGGATATGTAACTTCAAAACCATCGACATCTCTCAGTTCACCTCCGCGAATCAGCCCCGAGATGAGTTTATCCCCAGCTTTCGTCGATTCCTCAGCTATGACGAACCCACACGAACCCACGGCCGAGGACTTGGAGCATTATTGTATGTTTATATTCCTTTGGATGCGCGAAGATTGTTATTGACTCAGCCTCGATTTCCTAGTATATCTTTTCTTCGCTGCGTTCAGCCCTCAGATGCCTATAATCCATCCTTCGACATGGACATCAGATGGCAAACCTCAAATTCTTATTCGTGTTATGCAAGCCTGTGGGGCTCTCTTTGTCAAAACAAAGCCCGCAACGAACTTCGTCAACAACACTCTAGCAGCAACAAGGGATAGTCTTATCTTGGAATTTGTAGGCTCATCAGTGAATTCGGTCTAAGCATGCCGCTCATAATGCTCTTCAGTCCAATAGCAGCTCTGACTTGAACCAACAAATGTACATTATCGTCGCAGTTGTTCTTCTGCAGACGATCGGGCTTTTTCATCAAAAATCGGACCAAAGGGTTTCTTCTAACGTTTACCATGGGATGCTGGTCATGGTCAGTCGGGCATCTCGGTTCCAGTCTTACAAAGCTCTCATCGAAATTCTAGATGATTCGCCGCATCGGTCTCATCGATCGCATCGCTTCATGGACCCCTCCAGACCTGAGTGATGCAAGTGGGTTAGAAAAAGCTTGGAAAGAGTGGGCACAACACGAAATGATTAAGCGGTAGGTTAAGCATTAATATCCGTGGAGATGCTTGCTCATTCCTTCGTCAGAGCCCTTCTGGTCTCGTATTTGCACGATTGTTGCCACAGCTTGTACTTCTCCATGTCTCCATCCTTCCGGCCTGCGGAAATTGATATCAGTCTCCCATGTGATGACGGACTATGGAATGCAGGTAGTGCAACACGATGGTTTCAAACTGTCAAGGCACCTTCCCATTATGGACACGGATTTGCACGTCTTTCCGGTTTCAGTCTACAGCGAGCATTAGCGATCTTATCAGAACCTCAACCAACGGCTCTTCCGGTGCTCAATTCTTTTTCACATTTCATCCTTATCCACGCTATCCTCCGGAATCTCTACGCCTCTGGCTCTAGTGATCAAACTGGTGATTTGTCCCTGTCTGGGTACACCATTGATGCCAAGGCCTCTATACAATGCGCTCTTCACGTCTGGTTGCAAATGTGGATGAACAATCCTGATACCATATGCTATGACAGTATACGAGAGGAGCCACCGTTTGTTTACAATGCGCTTCCATTCTATTGGCTTGCGCAGGCTTTGCTTGTGGTGTTTCAAAATGAGGGTGTCGATCTCAAGCAGGTGGATTGTAAGAACCAAAGTTGGTACCATCTTATGAAGGAATGGCTCGACAAGATTAAATCTCATCTTCGCGATGGGACACAAAGTTCCCATGCAACTTTGGGACGAGTTGATGAACATCCGCTGTCAGATTCAACAACGACCGGGACAAGGAAGAGCCGATCATCCTGGCGGTCTGGCCTCTTTCTTTCAAAGGCCAGGGCCAGGAAGTCTCGATGTGTAATGACTAATTTATTTTCGCTACCTTATTAGATTTCGTCCAATGTCTGCATTAAGCTTCATTCGTTTACAAAGCATTGTATCTCTAGTTGCATTTTTTGGTATATACAGTAGGTCATAGGTAAAAAGATAACCTGGTTAATGGGATTTTTTATTCATCGTATTTAGGTTGGCCAGTACATAAGTTTTCGGGGATTCAAGAAATTATATGCTACACTCTCTACTACAGTATGACATGAGGACAAGCCCATGTTCACGAGTTATACAGCCCTTCCTACTAACAATATACCTGTCAAGGAGTTAGCACGACTTTCTATCCAGGAAATGAGAGGTCTCAGAGGGCTAAGAAAGGAGTCGTCATTCCCACCAAGGTGAGTCGTACTCATTAAAATCAGATTTTTGAAAAGATCATAGACCTATCGATGAAAAAAATACGAAGCATTGACTCACCGAAGCGTTTCTCAGCACTGGGAAAAAAGCATGTACCAGCTTAAATCGACATACCACGACAGATGATGTGCATCGTGATATTTCCTAGTTCTGGATTATTCTTGAAGGTAATGGGACTCAGAGAGTCATGGCACTGTGTCGATGGTAAAGAATCCAAAGCGACCAGCGTGGCAAACCTTCAAGGATACCATTAGAGTTTACATGAAAATATATACCTTGTGTCGGAGTTTCAATACAATGGGTGATAGCCGAGTACATTCTATCATCGCTCACGCATCTTACTATGTGTTTCTTGAGAATCGACAACTCTCTGAAAACTCATACAAACGACACGATAATACTTAGATAAACATGGGGGACTGTTGAATAGCAATTGGGTTATCTTATATTGTTCACTGGCGTATAAAGGCTCGGTTTGATCTGACAGATCATACGTCATGGGGGACAAATCAGTGCATTGTCATATGAAAAGCTTATTTCTCAAGCCCATCTCAGCTATCTGTCTCTTCCATTATGCCTATTGAACTGAACGGAAGCTGCCATTGCGGTGCTGTCAAGTACAGTGTGCTCTCTACTACTCCAGTGCCATATCAGGTAAAGATACGATTTAGGATGATCTCAGTTGACGATCACATCTGATGGATCTCAAGCTCTGTTTTTGCTCTATATGCCGAAAGGTCGGTGGCTCTGGCGGTAGTATCAACCTTGGTGGACATAGCGACTCACTCAAGGTAGAGGGTAAAGAGAATATAAGGTGAGTGAGTGGCGGGCACTCGTCTGCCTCTAAATCGCTCATGGCTTGTGTTAATATCTTGTATAGTGTTTATCGAGCTATTTTGGATAGAGGCACCCCACAAGAACGACAGGTGTCGTCTGAGCGTAGCTTTTGCAAGAAATGTAGCAGTATGCTCTGGTTGTACGACAAGCAATGGTTTTTGACTCTTCATATCCTTTGCGATTATTCATATATTCAATCCTTATCACAGGCCTGAGCTGATTCACCCCTTCGCGTCGTCAGTTGATTCTCCCGAGCTCGAACCTCCCCAGACAATGGTATGGTTTCGAATGGTTTTAGATTTCCATTGTAAAAGACTCTTACAATATCGATATTTCAGGTCTGTATCAAACTGAACTCGAAGCCTAGCTATGTGCGCCTTCCTGAAGGCGATAAACAGGTTTACCAAGACTATGGTCCTGATTCTCTGGAGGATTGGCATAAAAAGAATGTGCCGGAAGAACTTCCTGTTAGGAAAGATATATGACAAGTGACTGCTAAAATAGTTGCTACACACTCATGAGGAGTACTCGTATTCTGGGTAGACTGTGATCCTGACCAGAGGATAATGAACATAAATGAGCAAGGTTGTAAGGGTGATAGCCTGAGACTGATATACTGATCTATGTAAGGGGAATAACCCCCAAAGCTGCCTATGTTAAGAGAGTTTTAATATAATTGTTTTAATAGTCACACTTAATACAATTAATATCTATCATCACCCCAAAAAACCTTGATATGACACACCAAAATCTTTCTGGCCCATTGTCCTACTAAACACGAGAGGCAAGTTAATTGAAAGGGTTATCAGTTGTTGTCTTCAGTTCCAAGCTCCTATGTTGCGATTTCAACCAGAGCCTGATGACAGAGGCTAGTTTTAGCTCAGTCTCTTTGGACCTTCAAGAGACATATACATTCCCTCGCGAGCTTAGGAAATCACAAATCACTCATCAGACAAAGTCTATCAATATTAACGTTTAAAGATAATAAAAGATTTCTGGACTTAGATTCTCAGGAGTTTACATAGGAATTTACGTTTATTCTGGTAGCTTGCGACTAGGATAATATTCTAATTATTCATAAGGACTCTTCTCAGCAGCATTAGCATCATGTCTTTCGCCCAAATACCAGTTGTATCATAAGTTAAAGGTTCCCCAGCGAGCATTTGCCGGAAGAAGCCGAAGCATTACTAGCCACCCCTACAACGAACATCAGTCATTTGATCACAAAAAACGGCGAGAAACTACTTACATTATATAAAACATACGATATTCTGTCATCAGACGTAGTACGAAGAAACCATAATCTCCATGCTACAACCAGACCCACCGTGAACAATACTCCAGAGCACCATATACCAACTCTCCAGATGAATGCCATATAGATGGACCAGAAAATAATCATAGTGCTAGTCAATATGCGGGATAGGACAGGAGCGAGGATAGGAATTGTTTTCCTGTTTTGCGCAGTGTCGCCTTCTACGTCAGGAAAATCTTGGACGTGTATCGTAGTTAGGATTATGAGGCTGTTATATGCCAGAGCTTTAAGGGCAATGACGTCTAGACCATCGGAAGATCCTTCTCGAAGATTGAGCTGTGGTGATAGGCAGAAACAGTTGGAAAGCATACCCATTATTGACATTGCCCCTACTTCAAAACAGATGTATCCAGAGAGCGTACACATATTTTTTGCAACCCAGTGTCCTGAAAATGTAAAATCATCGTAAAATATTGTAGCCACCACCATGAATATGCTAGCCAAAACATTCAACAGCCCAAAGGTACTTGAGAAACACGGGCACAAGATGGCTAATACCCATCGGAGAATCTGAGCATTCTTATGTGATATGAGACCCGCAGGGATGGGTCGCCATGGATGATTCTTACGATCCTCGTCAAGAGAATTGGATTGATTAGAAACATTGCAACACAGGAGATGCACCCATATCCATAAAACTGCAATTGCACCATTCCACAAGGACGAAATAGGAGTGACGATAAATGTAAATACGGCCTAGGTAGATAATCAGCAAGGTGGAGATATTGGTTCAAGAGCATCGCATACCACAGGAACCACGATTGTCTTGAAATCAGTATAGGTGAAGAGAACAAGAGTCTTTATGAATGACATGGGTCTTCCTGATCTCTTGTACTGATATGGTAATGGGCGGTGAAGACGGTGCGGAACACTTTTCATATTTTTATATTGAAACAGCACACCTCAGAGGAGTTTCTTGATTCCTGAACGAAGAGAATGAATCCTCGTATAGCCGTAGATCTCTAAACCCGCTTTGAATCCACAACAACCCACAAACAAATCATATAATAACCTTATATATAAAAGGCTAGATAACATTGCGGGACCACGACCGGGCTCGACGCGTAATCAAGACATCACCAAATGGGGCAATGATCAGACTGGGCTAGAGGCACATGATCATGACCAGGCTAGAGGCATATTGATATAGAGAATCACCAAATGGAGGTGTGGGATTACTAGAGGCTTCCGACGCTCACTCATGACATACATGGCAGATCAACAGCTGTCAACTGATCAGTCAAGATGTCAACTGATAAGTAAGTATAGTGCCAACTTGGTCACATGTTTTTCTTTTTTTTTAAATTATAAATTTGTGACGCGGTGCCTGCAGTAAAGTACCTAGTACCCTACAACAACACAGCCCAAACTACAAATAGAAACCTAACAAAAAACCAGAATCACTCGCAGCTGATCCAGACACAAGAGAAATGAGAGAAGGAGAAAAGAGAAAGCAAGAATGGAGGAGCAGCACTCAATGATTCCGTGATAGCACCTCACGTTAAGTGGTGGCGCTTGACCAAGTGAACGCTCCAGGGATGTCTGTTAGGAACAGAGCAAAGTGTTCGATCACCATTTTGTAGATGAACCGACTGCAATCATTCAGAATGTGAGCTCAGGTTTCTACCCTATTGTGACCGCAAGAGCATGATTGCTTTGAGGAAAAAACCTCTTCCTGAATTCCCCGATCGGAGCGTAATTCAGAATGGCTCTTGTGGCTCTAGCACAGAGCACAACCGAGGACCCAATATGATTGAGCCATCCCCAGAGACAAGCAGAACGAAACCCGTCCAACTTTTGCGAGAGGAGGAACGCGGCTGTCCCACTTGGGCCATTCTATGTGCAAGAGCTGCCAGAGTCATACTAAATTACGCCCCCATCGGTGAGTACAGGGCAAGATTCCACCCCCAGGAACCAATTGCATGCCCGTGTGAGAGGTAGGCCCCGAAACGTGAGCTCATATCTTGACAGAATGCCCCAGATTCACAAAAATATCGCGTCACACTGCCTCACCCATGCTTAGTTGATTTCATCAAGTTCCTCACGTCCAATCCCACTGAGTTCGCTTCCACACCACTCAGAGAACCCTAACAACTCCCCAAAGTCCACCAATCAACGATGCGAACCTCCCAGCTTCCTCCCTCATTCGGAGCGTCAGTACGCAGTTACAGGATCTTACCTGCTCACTTCAGAGTATGCCTTGCTAACTCACATATCAATTCTGATTTCATTTCATCGTTCTTTGTTTGGTTTTTATATTTATTAGAAGGCTAGGTCAGTACCACGAACTGTATAGATACATCGTGTGATAAATTGTTGAATTAGAAAAAAAAAGATGCTGCTTCTGATGTGGAGGTCGTAACAAGAATATTCATCCTGGTAGTTTATTACTAGAACCATACTTTATTGCAAATACAGAGTTGACGACACGTCACCTGTTGACCAATCCAACTCAGTCTTGAAGAACACAGAATTACTTGTTGACCAGTCCAATTAAATACATTAATAAAGAATTTGTCAAAGTTATGATAGAAATAAAGGTCACATGAACACAAAAAGATTGACAAGAGAGGTGTGAGAGGAATTAAAAAAGTGCCATAGAGGCATGCTCAACACAATGTCCTAATTGTTGTCAGCAACATCGACATAATCTTACCCAAATACCACTCGTATCATAAACTAAAGGTTCCCCAACGAGCATTCGCTGGGAGAAGCTTAAGCATTACTAGCCACCCCTACAACGAACATCAGTCATTTGATCACAAAATACGGCGAGAAGCTACTCACATTATATAAAACATACGTTATCTTGTCATCAGACGTAGTACGAAGAAACCACAATCTCCATGCTATAACCAGACCCATCGAAAGCAATACTCCAGAGCACCATATACCAACTCTCCAGATGAATGCCATATAGATGGACCAGGAAATAATCATAGCGCCAGTCAATGGGCGGGATAAAACAGGAGCGAGGATAGGAATTGTTTTCCTGTTTTGCGCAGTGTCGCCTTCTACGTCAGGAAAATCCTGGACATGGATTGTGGATAGGATTATGAGGCTGTTATATGCCAGAGCCTTAAGAATAATGATATCTAGACCATCGGAAGATCCTTCTAAGAAATCCAGTTGTAATGATAGGCAGAAACAGTTGGAAGGCATACCCATTATTGACATTGCCCCTACTTCAAAACAGATGTATCCAGAGAGCGTACACATATTCTTTGCAACCCAGTGTCCTGAAAATTTGAGATCATCGTAGATAATTGTAGCCACCACCATGAGCATGCTAGCCATGACAGTCGGCAGTCCGAAGGTACTTGAGAAACACGGGCACAAGATGGCTAATACCCATCGGAGGATTCGAGCATTCTTATGTGATATGAGGCCCGCAGGGATGGGTCGCCATGGATGATTCTTACGATCCTCGTCAAGAGAATTGGATTGATTAGAAACATTGCAACACAGGAGATGCATCCCATATCCATGAAACTGCAATTGCACCATTCCACAAGGACGAAATCGGAGCAACGATAAATGCAAATACAGCCTAGGTAGATAATGAGCTAGGTGGAGATATCGGTTCAACATCGCATACGACAGGAACCACGATTGTCTTGAAATCGGTATAAGTGAAGAGAACAGGAATCTGTAAAGCAATGGGAAAAGCCAACATGGGTCTTGTATTGGTATGTGAACGCTTTTAATATTGAAACAGCGCACCTCAGAGAAGTTTGTTGACTCAGAGAAGTCTTTGAATTCCTGAACTTCCAAAAGAATGAATCCACATAGAGCTTTAGATATTTGTGAGCGAATCAAGGCTGTATACTACACGTGGTCTGCTGTGTCTGCTGTGAATTGTTCTTGCACTGGATTCAAGGGCTAGGGAACATCTAAGAAATCGCTGTGGGATCACAACTGGGTGCGAACCGAATTAAGATCTTCGAAGTATTTCGAGATATTGACACTCAATAGCCAGCAACACAGTGCTACACCGCATGAATATGTATCACTACTTGGGCATGCAAAGTTCAACTCACCAATCGCTTGGGGTCAGTTTCAAACCTTGTCCGCCGATGCCCCCGTTCTTAGGCTCTAATCGACACTGAAGGAGACTGGGGCTGTCAGCCTTGTCATATTCCTTGATAATAAGCGACTGTGGAGATTTATCATCGAACTTTCCAACAAATCTGAAAGAAAATAAAATCTGCTAATGGATGGAATAGACTAGCACTCACCAGTGCCATAACACAGTGGTATTCTAGCGGCGCATTGTGTAACAAGTCTCGACAGCTGAGATGACACCACATCTGTAGCGAATCTTGGTTATGCATTGCATGGATATTGCCAGGTCCCAACTCGCAACTCGCACCGAAGCTCATAGGTGAAGGTCATGTGACTCTAATCGACATGATGCGTTTAGTAGACAGCTTCGAGCTAGTATACACATATCTCCCAGCACAGGTTTGAGGATCTCGTGACAACACTGGGCACTTCGCATCTTCTACGCAGCACAAAACTTCCAATCTACCTACATTTAGAGAGAGGCTGCAATCCGCCTAAATGGCAAGTCAGTCACTCATCGCCTCCCTGCCGCATAGACCCAAACAGAAACCAACCTCTCACCTAAAATGACTCAGCTATTCCACGTAACAGCTCACACAGCTCACACCCACGAACGAGTCTTCTCCCTCCATGGCGAAGGACATATTATACTGACTATCCTAATAATCCAAGATGAACCAACCAAGACAAACTGGTATCGGAACCCTTACATTATGTTTCCTCCCTCAAGTCGCATCATAGTCTTCACTGACGGCTCACAGAGGACAATAGCCCAAAGGTTCCGAAGAACAGGTGCTGCAGCAGTAGGATTCCACCGGAGAAACGAGATCTTCAAGCAGAGGATGAGCCTGGGAGGTATATGATGCCGAATTAACAGTAAACCTCAGGACTGTAATCATCAAGGCAGAATCCCTGCCCGAAACACGCCACATCTATATATATGCAGATAAAATGTCTGCTATCAAAACGGAACGTGTTATGCAATCCTGCCCTACACAAAGTGTCACAAACATTGTACCTACCCGACCTCCTCAGCATCAAACTATGGCTTCCTTCCTAGAAAATTCTGGGGCTTCACAAAGAACGGCCCCACCCAACTCGGAGCAACTTCAGCCGACCTCCCCTGAAGCTCGGGTGTAGTCAGTAGTGTACCGCTATGCCTAGCACCTACTTGCTTGTTGCGGTATACAAATACAGAATTCTCTCTCCTGAAATCTGACAGTACTGAGTCAGAGATATTCTGGAAACAAATAGGTCTAAGCAGAGGGACATGACAGTAGACTGTGATCCCGATTAGAGGATAATTGAGCAAGGTTGTAAGGGTGAATAAAGGATAGAACCTGGGACTGTAAGGGAATGATCCCCAAAGCTGCCTACGTCAAATCATCGTCAAATCATCTCTTCTACGTGCATTCCTCATAATCACGCCAGCCCAATACTATATCTCAGGCGGTAGCCTGGGCATACCCCCACACCTGCACTCTACGAAGGTTTAAACGTAAATATCTCCTCAAGACTGAACACATGTCTGCCTCATCTCCAAACTCGACAGAGGATGGTAACCTGATCACAACAGCTCTCGGCATCACATCTGGTTGCGATGTTTCTCTGTGATGCCGTCCGTGGTGTCGATCATGGTGATGGGATGGCTGTGTGATATATGTGGGGACGGTTAATGGTGTGTTATTTGAGACAATATCTACCACCGCTGCCAAGCCACCAGCACGGCAGGAGACCGAGCGTCGAGTACGATAAGGTGCAGATGGGGACAACATTTGCTGGCATTTGGATTGATTGGATGACAGTGGTGGGCGTAGATGCTTCAATGTCGACAGATGAGGCGATAGTAGATATAGGGTTCAACTGCGACGCATCCTCTATATCAACATCACCCCCATCAACATTTTCATCATCCTCTATTTCGAAGGATGATGTATCTGTGGAATGAGTTATCAGCAGATTGGAAATTAAGTTTTTTTTAAAAAAAACACAAACCTTGCTACAGTGACCAGGACTGGTGATATTTATTCATGAACTGACAAAAATTTGTGGCCTGTTCATACAAATGGGGTCCAGGACTGACAAGAGATGGTATCCGTCACGTCTCGAGGACAGTTACCCAACAGCAACACACAGCTCAACCAATAAACACACACTTTATTTCCTTTTCTTTCTTCTCGTTATAGCCATAGCATCACCTCCGAGTACACTGCAATCCTACTATCCACTAGTTAACTTCGCCCACACCCTACTCCTTCCTCCCGTAGATATGCCCCAGACATTGGGCTCTTCGTAACCCTCCGTGTTTGCTTGTTGCGGAATAGAAATGCTTAAAAAGGATCCATCACGTGCGTAGTCGTGTTACGGGTGGCGATCAAACTATCCGAGGGTCACCCGTGGTGGGCCCTAATCAGTCTCAAAAGGATTAGAAGAAAAGGAATTCCAGATTTAACTAGATGATTAGAGAAGAATCTTGAGATGAGATTTGAAAGGCCAAAAGCAAGAGAAGTCACATGATATAATAATGAATTCACTGGAATTTACATTCATTTTGGTAGCAGCTACTAAAACATTGTAGATATTCCAAATATTCATAAAAATTCTTCTCAACAACATTGACATGACATTTTGTTGCCCAAATACTAGTTGTATCATAAGCTAAACGATC
>JAHTMQ010000077.1:0-89634 GCA_019327925.1 Leucocoprinus sp. KB1807203 | reverse complement strand
TTTCTAATTATCACTATATGGATTTTCCCACCATTCAACGCTTATGATTCTAATACCAATTTAGAAGATCCTCAATGTAATATCCATCTCATACCTCAATAATACTGACCAACCTGTTACAGTATATCAATACAATGTTTGGCCAGCAAATGAAACAAATAGCTGCTCCAACTTGTCTGCTAGAACAACACTCTCATCTATATAACCATTGATGCAGCAGAATAGCACCTGGATTTGACTGCACACTTGAACAGTCCTTGTCCTTTATCTCAATCTCACCAGTAATGTAGGCAAAGAGACTGGGGGATGCCAACCCTAGCAAGAGTTTCATAACTGGCACCTCTGAAGAAGGTTGTGGTGGCAAAGAGCCTCCTTGTCTGAAAGACTCTCAATGGTAGAGCTGCAAAGAAACTGAGTTAAGGGCTATTCACAAAAAATATGATTGTCTTCAAGAGTTGGCTGTCAACAAAAAGAGGGTTGGAAAAGTACCAGGCACATACATACCTATTAGGGTCATGATAAAGTGTAGAATTTGTATCAAATTCATATTATAAGACATTTGACTGCAGAAGTAAATAAAAATATAACTTTGACATGAGTGTTTTTCTGGGCCAAAACACTCGATTTTTCTCAAATGGACAGCTACTCGGCTCGGACCAACATCAAAATCACTCCACTTAACATTCCACTTAACATGTGGACATGTGGAGAGGCGGCTTCCTAGGGCCCGAGTGCCAATAATACGTCATCGCAGCAGAACATTGTTATGTCAGATGACATTACGACCGGACCGGAGTTTCTATCACAACCGAAGTAGGGCGTCTGCGGGGTTTGAGAATGAGGACTATGATCAGACCAAATATAGCAATTAGCAATAAAAGAATGCATTTCCTTCGGCCTGTATTGCGCTGGTAGCTGTAAAAGAACATGGGTTAAAGGAAAACTAAAGGCGCAAGTGAGGACGTACGTGGTTGCAACATCGAGTTCCTTGACGGCATCATGCATCTGAACAGCTGTCTGTTCAATGTTGTACTCAATACTATCGAGGAGAGAGCCTTGGTCGATGACCAAGACGGAGAGGTCCTTGAAGAGGTCAGCGAGCTGTGTCATGGATGTTGCTATCTGGCTGAGTTGTCTGTCACGGGCCTGGAGATGGGCTGTATCTGGAAGGAGCTGTTGGGAGAGGATATATGACTGGTAAAGTCAGTATGTGTGAGTCATGCTCGAAGAGAGAGACGCACGTCATCGTCTGGCGTTACAAGGAGATCCTGGCTCTTGTGGCCCTCGAGTGCTTTTGTGGCGGGAAGAATGAGGACGAGGGACAAGGAGAAGGAAGAGACAGACTTTGCAGATAGACACGCTGTTTCTTGCGAAAGGTGGTACTGAGGCGCTGAACCTGTGCTGCGAGCCCACGCTGGAGGTTCTTTGCGGCAAGGAGGTGGTCGGGGGCGGTGCGAGGGGGGAAAGACTGGGGCTGGGGGTCGTCTGCGAGGTGGTGGACGATGTCGTTGCAGCGGCGAAAGTTCTAAAGGTGAGGTGAAGGGGAGGAGGTGGGAGGAAAGAGGAAGGGACATGCCCGAGTAATGTCTGTAGTGAGCTCAGCAATGTCGCGCTCCTGAGAAGAGCGATCCGAGAAACCGGGTAGGACGTGTCGTGCATGCAGCTTGTCCAGCGCAGCGACTAGGGGTAATTAGGGTCAGCACCGAGGGCGAGGAGCCAGCAAACAGCGCAACTCTGATCCGATGTTGTCTGCAGCAGAGCGGCGACGGTCTGACCGCGGTCGGCCCTGTAGATGGCACGGGTGTAAACTGCAAGGTCCTGAAACGGGCGATATCATACCAGTTTGGGTCGGGTTCGACGTCGAGGACGATGTGAGAACGGGTGCGGGAGTTGCGGAAGGACAGAAAGAGGCCTGTGCGGGAGCGAGTGGGGATCATGAATGTGGCGGTGCAGCATGAACAAGGATAAAAGGCAAGATGAAAAAAAAAGAAAAACAGAAATTGGGGGAATGTGTACTCTTGCAACGTGCGCTTTATTTATTTTCTTCGATTCTCTGCACTTACAAATGGCCTCTCAGCGAAGGCATCCAGCACGGCTGTGGCCACTACATCGCGGTATATCTCTCACAATCTGGCTCTGGCCTGTGCTGACGTTGGAAACAGCAGCGTGCAACCCACAAAGACGACTGTGGCAGCAAATACTGCATCTGGTCCAGCAAACATGCCCAGAACTGCCCGCACTGTCCCCACTGCTCTCGTGTACGTCTGATCTCCCACTCACATCACTCCTGCTCATCAGTCAATAGTTCCTCGGACCCGACTCCAAGGAGGTAATCACCGCCCAGGTTCCCGACTATTGTCATTCGTGCGAGTACTGGTGGAAGCAGAACAATACTTACCGCCGCACTAACTAGATGATAAACTATCTACCATTCCACTCCAAGTCCCACCGCCTCACTCGCCACTGCACGATACTCTGTTCTGAGCGACAATTGCTCCTGTGCTATCTGTTCGGCTACCTGTACTGCTAGCTCAGCTTCTTCTTCTCTCTCATCCTCCCAGTACTTGGCTTCCACTTCTGGGCCTCCCAACTGGCCTCCCCCATTCACGCATCCTCCAGGACATGCCATCACCTCTACGTAGTCCATCTTGCTTTCTCCACTGCCAACCACTCGCCTCCCCTTGCCTAGCCCCTGCTCCCTGCCAATCTTCCGTACAACATTTTGCAGATTCCGGAATCCATAACACTTGATCCCTTTGAACACCACCTTGCCCCCGCCATCACACACCGTATATTCCTCATAGTCTGTGTTCCGCATCACCTTCACCCCGAGCTTCATCGTCTCTTGTGAATTCGCCATCACATGCTCTACAATTGCATGCAGATATGACCCCGACGATGTTCCCCGATGTGAGAGCAGCTCTGGAAGTTCAATCGCTGGGTTCCCCTCCGTCGTCTTCTTCCTCAATCCTCCCCTCAACTCCCATCCCTTTTCCTTCATCATCAGCTCCATCTCCCTCGTCGTCACAACACAGTCTACCTCTCGAGTCTGGTACTCCTTGTCAAAAAAATCCTCTCGTGACGCTTCCAACTTTTTGTCATAACACGGCATCACCGTCACATGATAAATCTCATCCGGTCTAGTAACGCAACATCAATCACTCATCTCACCTTCCCCACATCTACTCACTTTTTCCCGATCCTTCTTCCAATCCACTTCTTCACCAACGTACCCATCACTTGTTGAGGACTCTTTGTTTTCGCAATAAACGGTATCATCTCCGAGTGTGTCTTCTCCGCATAACATATCCATCCCGGGCATGCACTTGCTAGCATCGGCAGCCCAAACCCTCCCCTCTGTCGTTCAACAAACTCTTTCACGTGTTCTCTCAATGCCAAGTGTCTTGCAAACGTCGTATCAAACACATACGCGAACCCGAGCACTTCAGTACAGAATTCTCGCATCCGGTGAAGAACCTCTCGCGGTGTCAGCGGGTCATCACTACGGCTGTACACTGCAGCCAAAGACGCCAATGATTGTGGTGCAAATGACACAATAGCAACCCGTTCATCTTTCTCGTCTGACAATACTGACATCACTTCAGTATGTGATTGTAGTGTAATCAGTACAGATTCCGCCGAAGTAATGCATCCACTATTAAATTCAAAAAATTTCGTGCTTGGTGCTTGTTTGAGTAGCAGCAACATACCTGCATGCCAAGCAATCATTCAAACTGATCTGCGCTCGTTCCAGTTTCCTATCGCTGTCCTGTGTCTCCGTGTTTGTGACCTCATGATACGACCCGTCTTGATCTATATGAATCTCCGTCTATGGCCTAGTCTTTCAGGGACACAAGCAAACAAGACAACCAAGTCTGACAACTCACAGCTGCCCTACCCGACTCTTTAATTTGATTTGTCTGCTCAACGGGTTTGATACAAGCTTGGGAGGGTGTAATGAAATCATTTAGATCTGTAAGTGTCTGTAGTGTTTTAACTGTCTAGTCACGTAATAGCAAAGAGAAAAGGCAAACGAACGAGAACACCAGAAAAAGTCATGATGAAGGAAGAGCGAAAGAAGGTGTTATTAGTCAGTGGTATATTCGGATCAAACATTGATCGATTGATCCTATGTTTATAAATAACATCTACTTATGGTCAAACGAACGATAAAATCCACAAACAAGAACCGGAGAGGAAGATGAGGGATATCAAGGTATTGGGCGAGCTAACAAATCCGATACTTTTGACTTGTTCGCCTGTGAGATTGGACATGGCTGAACCACCCCATAGTTGCATATTCCTAAAATACGTATGTTGAGTTGTTGGTGTCTCCCAAGACGAATCTGAACCTGATGACAAGGGTTAAAAAGAAAATTAACACGGTTCTTTTTATTTACCTCCAAAGAATGTCCTGGTTCTGATATCAGATTTTTGTGACAAGTGCAAGGTCTCGACTTACGAGAAGAATAATCCATTGATAGAAAGCGAGTCTGTAGCGTGAAGCTGAAGACCTGTTTGTGAAACAGCGAGTTGATCGTTATAGCTAAAAAATAGTTAATATCTGTGTTTTTCTCAAAAAAAAATAACATACTAAAGTTGAACCTGTCCGTTGGCAATATTTGGAGGATTATTGAGCTGGACAAGCATAGAAAGCCGAAGCCAACTGGCGATCATAACAGTTCTGAATGTGGAACTGAGGCGATAGTATCAAGAAAACTCACCGGCCAGTCAGAAAACCAAATGATCCTCTTGAAAAGCTAGTTCCGAAATCGTTGTTGCAAATGACGTCTTTGGCGGCACATAAACCGTTAGGTGTAGGAACATAAGCATAAACTACGGCACATGTGTTTCTTCTTTTTAGAAAAAGTCACTGATGCCTTTTTCTACACGTACCTTCACCCTCGGCAAATTTTTCTCCACATGACACGGGAACTGAAGCAGTCTATACCATTAGGTAAAGAGTCACCACCGCTGCATCCTGAGCTATCCAAACCTCCTCTCAACCCTGGAAGTTTTCCTCCCTTGACCCAGTTGAAATCTTGATCAAAAGCAACTTCATAGGATAGGAGCATGGACCCAAAAGTCGACCCATCAGTCGTGTTCCAAAGATTATAGAACTGGACACCGCCCGTCTCATGAGAGAAAGATCCTTGAGGATATGTCACCTGCAAAACAGTAGAATTGCTACTGTTGGTAAAAGGATCTGAGGAGCTTATAGGTGGACTATTTGGAAACGGATCTGCGACGAAAGCAATGTTAGATTCGCCGTCCTGAACGTGACCTTTACCCAGGGACCACTGAGAGACAATGTGGTTGACAGTAGCACTGGGATTCAGAGTAGCAGAAGGAAATGGAAAGGAAGTTGAGGTTGCGAGGTGGTACTGCGCAGCTAATGCCGAGGCCATGGTTGAAAGACGTTGAGTAACAAAGGACAGAAATAGGAGCAAGGGGGGGATCTATTATTACAATAATTATGGCTATTATTATTTATTACGTGTGAGAACTCTCCTCACTTACTTTGTCACTGACGACTCATCTCATATGCTTCTCGACTCGTCCGAATTTTCTCAGCCACTTCTTCGTTCCCGCTCCCCAGAGACAGTCTTTGCTGTCGATGACGACGACTACGAATCAACTGGAATCATGCTCAAAAACGCTGACAGCCAGACGAGGAGTCCCCACACCGTTCGTTTCCATGATACAGTACAAGTAATTGCGCCCTCACTACGGTCCACATTATCAAGTCGTGAGATAGGTGTGTACGTGTTCGGTTACTATGGACTCTATGTAATGTCTTAATGACGCCCGAAAAAACACGTTGCAGAATTTGAACAAGATTCGGACGAGCTTGACGACGAGACACTTCGACAACTAGAACATGCAACCCCCCCTCATGGTAGACGCAACGGCGAGCAATCTATGCCACTCCTCGTTGGTTTGGTCGATTCATCAGCCTCCTCTTGGCGTAGCTTCGACTCTACCTCGTCTCCAAACAGACACGGTGAAGGCGTCCTAGACTTGAACGAGATCGCTGCCAAAAGGACTGCAGGGGGTGGCATGTTTGATTCTATAGCCAACATGGCCAACTCTATCTTGGGCGCTGGTAAAGTCTAGACGCAACTCGTGTTTTTTGAAGCGTTGTGTGACCCTGAACATTCTTTTAGGCATCATCGGTTGAGAATTTATTTTGACATTTCGGCAAATGCAATTCTAAAATAGATCCTTCCACTACAGGACTTCCTTACGCTGTTCGTCAAGCTGGTTTCTTCACAGGCGTCATCCTTCTCGTGCTTCTCTGTGCGGTCACGGATTGGACCATTCGCCTCATTGTGATAAATGCAAAATTGAGTGGTAGTCACTCCTATATCGAAATCATGAATCACTGTTTTGGTTCAAGCGGTCGAGCAGCTGTGTCATTCTTCCAGTTTGCGTTTGCGTTTGGAGGTGGGTTCTTCCGCTTATCCAAAGTCAAAAAAACTCCGTACTCAACCACTGTTTTTCTTTTCTTACAGGCATGTGCGCATTCGGCATTATCATTGGTGATACCCTACCCCATGTCATGCGGTCTTTATTCCCCACCCTTCCGTCGATACCTGTCCTTTATTTATTCGCCAACCGCCAGTTCATGATTGTTCTGTGTACAGTATGCATTTCTTATCCACTCTCACTCTATCGTGACATCCATAAACTTGCACGTGCTTCTGGGCTTGCATTGATTGGCATGTTCATAATTGTAATCTCGGTTCTCGTTGAAGGACCACACGTACCGATCGAGTTCAAGGGTGATCCATCACAAAAGTGGAGTTTTCTGGGTCCGGGGATTTTCCAGGCCATCGGTGTAATCAGTTTCGCCTTTGGTGAGTGATACGGTTTACGTTTTTCAAGAAAAAGAAAAGAAAGTTGAGACATTTTTTTACAAAGTCTGCCACCATAATTCACTATTAATTTATGGAAGTCTACGAACGCCGACACTCGATCGATTTGCTAGAGTGACACATGTGTCTACATTGTTGTCATTGGTTTCTTGCATGACACTAGCTGTGTCTGGCTATCTCGTGTTCACGAACAAGACACAAGGGAATATTCTAAACAATTTTCCAGAGGTTCGTACACACACCTGCTACCCTTTCACACTGTATTGGTTTGCCCAAAAAAACAAAAATGGACACTGGTCTTACGTTTGCAAGAAGGATGATACTATGATTAATGTTGCTCGGTTCGCCTTT
Organism: Leucocoprinus sp. KB1807203; assembly: GCA_019327925.1. NCBI lineage: Eukaryota > Fungi > Basidiomycota > Agaricomycetes > Agaricales > Agaricaceae > Leucocoprinus > Leucocoprinus sp. KB1807203. Next base: position 82,405 of record JAHTMQ010000077.1, on the reverse strand, counting down.
GGTTTGAATATGTTCACTACGTTACCTCTCGAGTTGTTTGTCTGCAGGGAGGTATGTGGGCAGGGGTTTCATCCGTCTTGTCTTATGAATGAGGTTCATTGTTCTCGATTGTCTCGACTCTTCTATACAGGTCATTGAACAATTCTTCTTCTCACATGAATCTTTCAATATGCAACGGCATCTTTTTTTCACATCTGTTATTCTCTTCTCATCCATGTTCAGTAAGTCAAAGCTCCCTTATGTTATTTTTTTCTTCTCTCAAACAAGGTTCTTTCTCACCCAGTATCCCTGATAACATGTGACCTTGGTGTTATGCTTGAAATTACGGGTGGTGTGTCCGCGACGGCGTTAGCCTACATCTTTCCAGCGGCATGTTACTTCAAACTCACTGATCGATCACTGCCATGGCATCATCGTGTGAAATTACCAGCTGTGGGGTGTGCTTCGTTTGGTGTTGTTGTTATGGTCATATCACTCTATCTCGCCCTCGGGAAATCGTGGTCAGCGGAGGGATCAGCTAAAATCTGTGGGATTTAAGAACAACGCGACGTTCATGAGGGTAGGGAAGTGGGGGAATGGGTAGAAGAGGGGCATGAATGGACACACATGTACAATGATTTTTTACTCAAAATCTGAGACTCAGTAGAAAATATACCGATTACTATGGTGGAAGTTGATATAGTAATGAAGCACTATTTACATCTTACGGTACGGTTCTCCCAAGCCTGGAGCAAGAGAATGCAACTGCAACGAAATGGTATATACAAACAATTAGACTACCAGCACCCAACATCAGACAGGGAAAAGAAATTCACCTCATTCGATTGGGGTCATTGAAACTGCATCTTTCAAGCCCGGTACATCTTCTAGTTTCTCCAGCCGGGTACCATGAGCTGTGCTCTCCGAAGAAGAAAGTGGGGACACATTCAGTTCCTTGTAGATACTCCATACGTGTTCGATCCGCTCAGTTGGTCTCTGATCCGGGGAACAATCAACTGGATCACAAACAAGTAGCCAAATGGCGTCATAGCCTCCAGCTGTTTATAGTGCCAGATCAGGGCCTAACGCTTTTCAGATGGAGAAAAGGAAGCAAGGCGTACCCCCTGGAACTCCACCTCCTATGACCCCAGCTTGAGACATACACACATCAAGGAGCGCGGTTTGTTCGGGTGGTTCAATAGGAACTCCTGCCAAGAGACCCATATGCCGCATCTTGGCGCGGATGGTCTATGGCGATTGAGTTTGAGTTATCAAGGCTGAATGATTGCGGTACATACTTGGGAGACACAGTGAGCACCATAAAAAGCTTCAACGATAGGTATTTCCGAGGGTGGTTGCCAGGGGTTAGCCGCCCACTACAGGAACAAAGCACCCTCGACTTAGATATGATATATCAAGACTAAGAAACTGACCACTTTCGTACCTGAATCGGTTGAAGGGAAGAAAGGTATTTGACAGCCTCACCGTAGTTGTCGGGGTCATCATCGTGCAGTTTGGTGATGTGAAGCAGAGTTTGAGCAAAGGATTGGTTCAGTTGGTCAATTTCTCGCCATAACATATCAGCTGGATATAGATATCAGTCAGGGGTTTCATTTCCATTTTGGAATAGTGGAGAGAGATCACCATGAGCGCCACTCTCCTTCCTCCATTTGAGCACTTGGCCGACCAATGACGGAGTATCACTCCCAGCATCCACATCAGCCAGCATGACTCGTGTCAAAGGCGGAAGTCTGAATGACTTGATGGCATAATTCCATGATGGATTGGATGGATCTAGGACCGGTGAAAGTGCTTGGTCTTTTGTCTGTAACAGGCAATCAACATCGAATTGAAGTCATATCTGTACACGCACATCGTCCATCAGAGGACTGAGAACAGCCGGGTCAAATCGAGTATACAAGTTGCTCCCAAATACAGCAGCAGCCACATCAAAGCCACTTCCAATTTTTCCTTGAGCTAGACAGTGGACGTATTGGGCGAGGTTATGCGCTAGTCTCCTGCCATCCTGTTCACTATCTTCTACTGATTCTTCCTTGGAAAATGCTGATGCCGGGAGAATGGCCAATTGAACAAGTAATGCAGAAACAAGTGATGTTATAAGCGCCGCTGATGAACCCAGTCCTGTCTTGTGGACATCAGAAAGACCAACTCCCGTGCCTGCAAATGGTTTGATCTTTGTCAGAGAGTCGAGTGTCCGGGGAAGATTGAGAGATGCAATCTGTATTGCGAGTTTTAGAATCACAGACCTCCAGGGAGAAAGGACGACAAGACAGCAGGTACTGACCGTGGCACGTTGAGAGTAGAAATCGTTGTCTCCGACAATAGCAATATCGAGTCCCTTGGACACTGACTCTTGAATTGCAGTTGCGCCCTTGCGTTCACAGCCAAGCTTGATCGTCTTCTCGATTGCGAGCTGGACAAATTTGTTTTGGGGGGAGGCTAAAGCAACATATCAACTTTGGTATTTATGATGGCCATACAATGACCCACTTGATATGTTCAACAACAACATCAGGGTCGGTTTTGACAATGTAATTCCATGTAGCATCCTGGAACTGCGGTGAGCGGACACGGATCGTGTTTGGATCAGTGACAGCGCCATTCTGGATGACAGTGTAGAACCGTGAGGAGGTGGATATGACAGTGCCAGAATATGTAGGATCCAAGACAAGATAGCCTCCTACAACAAGGACTTTGCCCGGAGAAGAGAGAACAGTGGAAGAAGACATGATAAGGATAGCAGAGAATAGACAGCAGCTTATAAGTTGGGACGTCTGCTTAATCTGGTATTACTACACACTGCTACACCGCGGTTGACAATCTCTCATTGGCACAGACGTAATCTATCGGACACTTTATCCGTCCCTCGGTCCCACAGTGTCGGCCAAGATTAGTCTTTTAAGTATATATCAAAGCATTTCATCTACGTAGAAACCGAATTCTACCGCCCACTCTGTGCGAACCAATTCTTCTGAAGTTCACATGTCGCATTTGTGCATCCGGGACAGCGGAGCTTCATTTGGATCGTTGTTGCCCCTTTTCCAGCACTGTAGTCCCGTAAGTGTTGTGCTGTAATGTCCGCAAGTGCGCGGATGAACATCGGTGAATCGTTGAGCGAATCGGCCCTGTGAACCTCCATTCCGAGCTGAGGGTTTGGATCAGAAAGCGTAAGTACAAGGGCTAGACCGATGCGGAAGGTCGAATACGAACCTCTCTCGCCTCTTTCACATACTCTAAGTCGAGTTCGTAGAGCGTCTCTATATGGTCGCTGGTGAATGCTATTGGTATTAGCACAATCTGCTTCTTGCCGAGACCGGCTAAACCTTTGATTGCTTCCCCCGTTTGCATCCCCATCCAAGCCGAGGGGCCAACTTGTGACTGCCAAACAAGTCGGTAAGGATTAGAGTGTCCCAAATGTTCCATGACGGCAGCAACAGAGGCGGAGACCTCGAGGATGTATGGATCTCCTCGGTTTACTACTGACATGGGTAAGGAGTGAGCCGAGAATAAGAGTACAGTGTCCGAACGCGTCGCTTTCGGGAATTTTGCAAGAGCAGCTTTGATATTCTGCGCCACGGCCTAGAAAGAACCATTTGTCAAATGTTCATGACCTAAAGAGACCTGTCATACCCTAACAAATCCCGGATGTGTCCCCCAGCGGTCAATGACACTCCACTCTATATCACCCATTTCACCAGCCTTCCCTCTTCGAAAAAGTTCATTAAGACTGCTTCCTGTCGTACTGCAGCTATATTGAGGATACTGTGTGAACGCGACCGCACGTTTGACACCGTCAGCTTTGAGTTCGCGAGCGGTTTGCTCTGTGAGAGGCCGTGCATATCGGAATGCAACATAGGCTTTGTGTGGTGCGGTTTCGGGGTGCAGTTCGTCGAGAAGTCCGGCCATTGCATCGCCCTGAAGCTGAGTATAATGCAAAATCGGTGAACCTCCGCCAATATCCTCATATTGTTTCTCGATCTGGGGTGTTCGTCGGCGGGCAATGATTGGCGCCAAAACTCGCTGGAAAGGTAGAGGAATGAGGTCTCCGTCCAAGAAAAGTCTTGTAAGAAATTCTCGGGTTTCCGAAACCTGTTAGCAAGATTCAGTCGATTCTAGGCAACAAGCAGCCTGGGTTCACCGTCGACGGCCCGCCCATGTTCAGCATTACGATAGCTGCCAAACCGTTTGAGACCTATTTGCTGCAATATGACTGTCGACATACCCGTCGGACTAGCTTGGTGTGAATAACGCAAGTCACCAAGGGGAAGGACGCTTGACAGACCTCTTGGCCGATGCTGGAGGGCGCTGGATGGACGCCATAGATCTCGTCAGTGAACGAGTGAGAGTACTGAATTTTGGTAGGGCCATGAGCGAGATTTTGTGGTTTAATTCAATAGCTGAAAGGATTCAAAAGAGTAAGCGGTGTCAACCGATGACTGAGCCTCGATTTCACTCCCGATCGCTGTGCTGTTTTTCCCACAGTCGAGCCTCAGGCAATTTGCGAACATTCTTGGATTACTTAGTATCTACCAATGTTTGGAATCTGTCGGTTTTCAATTATGGATCAATTTCTGCGTAATGTTCACCAATCTTTGACCAGCCTTCCATTCCTACACTTCCACAAGCATACCATCCTTTATCACCCAAGAAAAGTCAATGTTCACATATCAACACAAGTATTTGATTTCTTCGTTAGCTACAGGCTCTTGAATTTCGGATGGTGAGCAATAATTTGTCCCTAGTGCTACATTAAAAGACGAAAAATGTCAGTAATGTTTCGATGCATACGACACATCACAAGCTTAGATATACCAAGGAAGATAACTAGTTTTGCAGACCCGAGATCAGAGTTCCAACCTAGAATGCATCAAGTTTGTCCAGTATTCGAGACTGGAACCCTGACTCGTGACTTCTTCGGCCGTTCACCCGGGATTTCGACTGGTCGTTGACATATTGGGCAGCGTCCAGATACATCAGTTAACCATGGGTCCAGGCACGTTTTCTGCAAAATAGGTGATTCAATATCATAAACAAGTCAAAAGAAAAGAGCTTACGTGGAACACATGTCCACAGATTAATAGTCTCAAAGGTTGTGCCTCTTCCACTGCGTCCTGAGGCTGGTGTCCGCCTGGATCAACAGCTCGAGCTTCCGAGGTAATGCTAGAATTCGAAGCATCAGCTGATCTCATTGCGTGCCCTGTAGATATTTTCTCGGGCTTTGTTTCGTCTTGTACAAGCTGATCGCTTTCTGGGCTTTTTACAACAGGAGCAGACTCAGGCACAGTTTCCTTGTCCACTGAGAGAGGATGTTCTAGCCCAGATCGTCGCTTCGGTTCCCCAAAGTCCGTCAGGCAGATTGCGCAGGCCGCCCTGTTTCCTTCAAGTACTACAAACGGATACTCGCTCTCTTCCCAGTAATCGCTCCATGTCAAGAGTTGACCCTTCCCTGGAGTTTTCTCAACATCAGCAGGCAGCTTGATAGTAGTTGGCGCCATATCCTTTTTTTTTGATCGAGGTCTGAGAAATTTAAATCGTCCCATGGGTTTAGAGACTGACTTTGCAGTTCCACCAGGGGGATATGTGTACGGATTAGAAATGATGTTGGATGATGTAGGCTTGAAGTCAGAGCCCTCGGGAGGTGGTGGAATATACATTACAAGAGGAATCTTTTCGACGAGCATTTTGGGAATCTTCCCAATATCTGGTCTGATGATGTGCGAATTCTGTATCGGGTGGCGGCCCATACATATAAGGATAATGTTCCCGAAAACCTAAAAGAAGTGTCAACCCGAAATGATCAATGTGCGACGCAACTTACAAATACGATGGGGGTAATAACCAACAGAATAAATCCAATAATGACAATCTCGAAAACCATCAAGTACATGATACAGAGCATGCCAAACACAAGCCACCAAAGATGAGGAGAGGTTTGTCGACAGGTATTGATTGATGTGTATTCCAGTACATGTGCGGCCAAAAACCAACTCAGTGTTATTACAGAGGAAAGGACAGAAAATCTAAGGATGTGTGAGCGACGGAAGAACATACCCGCGGTACATACCGTGTGAATGTGGCATTGGGTGAAGACAAAATCATGCCTTGCTGTCCGATCGGCCGATGCCTTCTCCGATCTGAACGAGGCACTTGGGTATTTCTGTTCCTTCTCCTGACTACTATGGGGGCACCATCAGTGAAGAGTTGCAATCTTATAAGGTGGGTGGGTGTCAGGCTAGGGTAAGACACGATAGAATAGCAAAACATACACTTCTCGTTCCCTCAGGTAATCCCAGTATGAAAGAATAAATGTGACTATCACTCTCAAAATCCATAGACAAGCCCACGCCCCTAAAGGTCTGTCACAAGCAGACCATTCGCTCTGGTTTGACTGAAGTGTGGCGTCCCTGAAAACAGTCCCAGAAAGTACACATAGGATAACTATCACAATGATCTGATGAAAACATTGTCAAAAAGCTACTTTTTGAAGTTTGCTCGCCGAACGCACCTGCACAACAGACCAAACTACGGACAACAGCAACGATACATACAACCTTCTTGACTGCATGGCCATCCTTCCTAGTCCAAAGTATGCCAATATTCGAACCAGACGAGTCGGATTTAAGTCTTCGGAGAATGGCTCTGATTGACCGTGTGAGCGAGTATCGGGTGGGTCTGCTAAGAAATCGTCATCGCGTGCCGCTTGCCTGGCAGATGAAGTGAAAGGAATTGGCCGCTGAGGCATATCACCCATGGGCCTCTCTATCTCAATCACATTGTCATCGTTATCATTGGGCGCACCCGTTGGGACTATTGGCATTGAATTAGAAGCGACTATGATATCACAGTCTCAGGAGGCACTCCTCAATGGCTAATTTATCGCACGACCAAGCGCAATGGCGGAGAAGAGTAAAGTTGGGAACCGAAGTGTTGATGAATGTTGACTGCCGATATAATCACGGCCGGTGACTCTATTATGCTATATATATGGCTCGCAGAAGATTCCTCCGTAACTTATGGATACATATTGCTATTTACCGGTCCTTGAGACTCTTCCAAATCGGTGTTAGTGCCTGAGTAACCGTGTTCACCGCTAACCGACAAGTCAAAATTTGTCATGGCAGGACAACGACAACAACTGACCGACTTCCATGCAATCCCTGACAGTTTCGTCTTGAACTGTTTTCAATAAATTACGACTTCGCCATCGATCTGGGTGGAACCGGCGGTGACTTTGTTCTACCAATGTCTTGAAGTCTTGGTGCCTCAAGTGAGGTCTGATAGCTTCAAAGAAGCGCTCTACAGAATCCCACGACACATCCTCAACTGAGAAATATCGGGGGGATTGAAGTGAGGGCCAAGGGACATCCTCAGCGATCAAAGGAAGTTCAGGAGTGAACTTGGTGGCATCAAAAGATTCAGAAAGAACACGATAACACTCAAGTGCCCGCTGCGTCGTCCAGGGGCCATATGACCAGCGCTGGCGCCTCTGTCGTCGCTCTTGTTCACGTTTCCTTATCTCCGCTTCTTCACGCTCTTTTCGAATTTGATTTTCAATTTCAGCTTTCTTTTTGACTTCCTCCTGACGACGCTCCTCCTGAGCCTGGTAGGCTTGTCGTTCTATTTCTTCACGGAGCCGTCGCTGTTCTTCCCACAAGGGCCTATCACATTCAAGCTCGGCAAGTTTTCGACGTGATTCTTGTATTGTCTGACGATGGGCTTGATCCTCTTTGTCTGGCAGACCAGACCCTTGTGTTTCTTCAGTCTGAGTCTGTAAGGGTGGGCTATCCTCAGTCATAAAGGCATCCGACCGCAATGTATCTGGGGAGGTTTCTGCTAACGACCTTAAATCCATCTCAAAGATTTTATATGGGCCTTACCATTGATAGGATTGTGTTCCGGTACGGTTGAGGGTATTTCCATCATTATATCATCCAAAAGTATCCTGTCCCTTTCGCGTCTCCGGGCCTCTGCCTCCTCCATTCGTCTTTGCTGCTTGTCTCTATCCCGTTTCATTTTCCTCTGCTGGAATTCTCGTCCTTTACGCGCCGCTAAAGGTGGGGATGCTGGTGGTGAGGACTGGCGTGCCTTCTTCGATGCGAAGATATCATTTTTAGCGAGACGAATGCGTAGTTCTTCCACTTCTTTCGAGTCAGTCGACCAGGGTGTATCAAAAACACTGTTTGCTAAATCACAAGATAAGGATCTTCGAAAATGGTGTCTTCAATCTTCCCCACCTTTTCGCTTTCCCTGAATTGGCTCAGGGACGGAATGATCCTGTGGAAGTGGTTGGATACTCGGATTGAATGTGCTGTCATTTGAAAAAGTGTTGTTGTAGATCTCATGTTCCTCATCTTCCTGAGAATAAAACATCATTTTCTCCTTAATCTTTTCACGTCGCTCTTGCCTCTGTTTCTCAATTCGCTGTCGGCCCCTTTGAACGGCGGCCCGGAACCGTGCTAGACGTTTCTCGCCACTCATGAACATAGCTTCAACTTCATATTCATCATCACCTTCATTTTCAATAAAAGTGCGTCTTTCTGATGCTGGTGGAGGCATTGTCCTTTGAGGTGGTGGAGAACAGGACGACAGATGACGCTTGCGCGTGTTGCGCGCAGGTTGAGGAGATAGTGGCCGCGGTTGAGAAGGAACTGCTCGGATGGTAGTAGTATGAGAGGATATAGGAACAAAGCACTCATACAGAGGATCGAGCTTGTATATATCCCATTGGTCTTGTGTCATCTCCACAAAATCACTTCATTGAAAATTTTGATACTAGGATTGGTCAAGCGTTGCAATACTCACCCGCAGAGATCTACAACTCTTGGCCACGATCCTTCATCTGTTACTCCACTCTCTCGTTTTGCACTGGGCACGAAACGCCACGTACACTCCCCTGTAGGTGCTGTCTCAATGACGACGCGCCTAGGGCGATAAGATTCCGCATTCAGAGGAATTGGTGATCCCTGGCAACATGCAGTGAGTGGATCAAACGCTGCAAAGCTCAGCTTTGCGCCATGAAGTCGAAGAAGTCGCGACGGTTGTGTTGGATCGAGAATCCCTGGCTGCGACCCTCTGAGTCTGCGTGCGTTTGAAGGTCCTGGCGTATGTTGGGCACTTCCATCGGCCATAGGACAGTACTATTGTGTGGTTTGAACATAATAAAGGACTGGGAAAGGTTCCACGTGATCGTATAATCTATAAATACTGTCACTTTCAAGAATACATCTTAGCTGTTGCCTGCCCCCTGAAGCAAAGCTATCACCAAGGTATTACACGAAAACAAGCGCTCACTGCTTTGTCTGTCACTAAGATCAAGCCGTGTACTTCGAAACGGAAGTATTGATGCTTGTGGGCTACTCTTGCCAAATACAGTCGATGTCATGCGTCATTGGATTGGATTTCATTGACTCAATCAATCAAGCCTTTCGATTCTGAATTGACGCAATACTTGGATTCAATAACAGAGCCTCTCTTTCTCTATGTCGACTCTCAAGACATTCCAAGCCGAGATTGAGGAAATCCACAACCGCGAGATGGCAAAGCAGAGGGCCAGAATTGCCACATCTCCTATGGAGAAAGCAAAAGAGACCGTGGACCAGAAACCTGCCGCCGTTACACAAGCAAGACACAAGGCCGATGAAAGTCTGATTTCGTCAAAATCTGTTGCTGGTGTAAGTGCTGTTCGAACCTCATTACTGGAGCTTGAAGATAAGATACTGGTATGAACGTTGACTCAACGTCCAAACTTGCTGAATGATCATCCTTTGCCCATATTCCAGAACTGCATATTGTCGAAGAATCTTGAACATTCTACTGCAAGAGACATGATTGCCGAGTTGCTCACACAACAACATGGCGAATATGTTTTTCATATAGGAGCGCAACCGCCCCATGCGGTGCTATTTTCTGAAGAACCGATGAATGCGACACAAGATTGGATAGGGACAGAAAGAACTCTGGAGAAGGTAGACGAAATCCGAGAGTTGATCGACAGGCTCACTGATGAAGTTGGTGGCAAGGTAGGCTCAATTGAGGTACTATGAATGTATTTTTGAAAGTGGCAGTAGGCATCGCTGCTATTTGAATCAAGACATGGTGTACATCCTCGGGCCATATTACTACTTCGATTACCTCCTCCCAATGTCTCTTTGACCCCTGAGGTTCGATGTGCAGTGGTTGGCAATGTAGATAGTGGTAAATCCACGACTCTTGGGGTGCTCACACGTGGTCAATCACTCGGCTCCATACTCTTAATCTTTACCAAAACTTTCTGTAGGCACTCTTGATGACGGAAGAGGGAAGGCTCGCGTCGTGCTTTTCAGGCACAAACATGAAATAGAGACGGGAAGAACCTCAAGTGTTGGAATGGAGGTATGCTATCGGCAATTCCTTTGACATTATTGCTGGATGAGAGCTTAGATTCTTGGGTTTGGACAATCTGGAGAACCAATCTTACCACAAACAATAGGTACCGATGGAAATATTGTGAGACATGAGAAATTGGGTTGGGAGGAAATTTCCCTACAAGCAGCTAAGATTGTATCCTTTATCGGTATGTTGGTAGTTGGTAGGAAATGTATTGTCCTCATTAATCACTTGCAGACTTGGCCGGGCACGAGCGATATCTGAAGACTACATTATATGGTCTAACCTCAGGAGCGCCTTCATGCGTCATCCTGATTGTCGGGGCCAATGCTGGATTTATCGGCATGTCCAAAGAACATCTAGCAATAGCACTAGCTCTTGGTGTTCCCGTAGCCGTGTGTATAACCAAAGTAAGCCCTTGACAGGTACTGGTCAGAGCTAGGAGATTGAACATCTCTCAAGACCGACATGACTCCAGCATCTAAACTAGCAGAGACAGTGAAACAGGTCACAAAAACATTGCAGAGCCCAGGATGTCGGCAAGTGTTCCTTGCTGAGTACATATCACTGATCTGTCTCACAATGCCTCAGGAAGACTCCTGTTTTTGTGAATAACGTCGAAACCTCAATTGAACTGGCAACTTCCTTTGGGTCCGAGAAGTAATTCCCTTTTTCACATGCTAGAAGATGGAGTTAACACCCCTCAGACTGTGTCCAGTATTTCAGACGTCTAATGTGACAGGCGAAGGGCTCGATTATGTAGGAGTTTCCTCTTCGAGTCATCTATATTCTTACAAATACTACAGCTACGGACATTCCTCAATTTATTGCCATCTAGTGAGCGTGATACCTCAAAATTCGCTGTCGATCAACCACTCGAGGTGAGTTGCATCCTGGTTGAAAAAACAGTGATTTTGAGACCCACAAGATATCTATAATTGAAACATGGTCGGTCCCATATGTGGGGACTGTAGTCAACGGAGTTATAAATGCAGGTATCATAAAAACTGGTGAAACTGTCTTGCTTGGTCCAGACGCCAACGGTAACTATCGTGTTACTACTGTCAAAAGTATACAGAGGAAACGGTGAGACCGTTGTCGCTCGGTTGGGTGAGCATCTCACCTTCTTTTTGCATAAGTGTAACAGTGACCTCGGCGGAAGCGGGCCAATGTGTTTCTCTTGCTCTCAAACGTGTAAAGCGTGCGGAAGTGCGGAAAGGGATGGTTTTGGTACCTAAGACTGACACGCCGCCCCGAGGTACGGATTTATCTTTACCTGATGCAATTATGGTTATCTGAATATTGATTAACAGCAATCTCAAGGTTTGAGGGCCAGGTCCTGATTCTCTAGTATGTTCAGTGTCGAAGACATTTCAATTGAGGCCTAACTCAGTCTCAGTCACAACACAACTTTGCAATGTAATTATCAGGTATGTGTATTCTTTCTGTTTGAAGGTTACAAATTTGAGAAACAACATATAGGCCATGCTGCACTGTGGAGTGAGTTGTTTTAGAATGTCAATTTAAAATTGGCAGCTCAGACACTGTACACGAATAGGCCGTGCGGCAGACTGTTCGAATTGTAGAAATTATGGATCATCCGCAAGGCATTTTACGGACAGGCGATCGTGCGAAAGTACAGTTTGAGTTCATTTCTCATCCGGAGTTCGTCAAAGAAGGCATGAAGCTACTTTTCCGTGAAGGAAAGACCAAAGTATGTCAAGTTTGTTCATCTCTGAGGCACTTGTCGATAGTCATCGCCCTATGTTAGGGTCTCGGTATCATTACCAAATTACTATGAGGCGCAACTCAAGCGAGAAAGAGTTTGAGTTTCGTAGGCTTTTTGTAAGATATAATCCACGTGGCGACAGCATTGTAGAACTTGACGACAGCGTGCGTAACAATGTTAATCCACGTAGAATTCAGAAAATAGATACATTTCATTTCAGCGCTGGGAAGCTCACCCTTAAACCCCACTACAACAGCCATATCACAACGCTTACGTCGCGTATAACACGACAGAACAAGCAATGGTCTTGGTTTGACAATGATGTTCTTTGATGTATCATCCGTGCGATCCAAAATAGCGAAACAGACTTAACAAACGCTAATCTGCCTCCGGAAGTTGTTGGGGTCGATATTCTATTTTTGTCTTGGATCAAAAATGAAGTAGCAACATTGGCATTTCGAAACAGACCCTCGAGGCTGACCGAGTTCCTCATTTCCCCCTAACGAAGTCCTCGTATACCAATGCCATTCGGACGCCATCATCACGAATTCTCGCCATCCTACTTCCCCTTTCCCTTCGCTCAATTGCTTGACGCTCTTTCATTGATGCCCTCCCCCGACTCTTCAGAAACCCTCATTTCCACCAGGCCTGTTTCAAAAAGAATTGGATGGGTAAACCTGGTGAGTTAACTGCGTAGTACGATCGACTATCGCTGCAAGTTTGATGGTTGGCTGACTTCCATGAAGCCAAGTTCAGATTCATCAATATATCCCATCGGTGCGCGTTCGAGTTTCTCCAGCCTAGCAGATCGCGTGCGTTTTTGGAATTACTTCTACAATCTGAAAAGATCTTGATGGTTGAGTACCGTTATCCAGTATTCCCTTTCGCATAATCCATTCGAGTGGGGATTCGATTTGTCACCGAACATTAAAGAAGATGATGATGCATTACATATGCCTGAAATAGATGTAGATTCAAAGACTAGGATATCAAGGATCTCAAAACGAGGCATTGGGAATTGTGGGTGTTTACTCGTTGTGCTAGCGGGGATCATCGTACTGTTGTAAGTCGCGGTATCTGTCAGTCGCATTCCTGACAATGATCCTTCTTTCTCGAAGCATCGGATTGCCTGTCTTTATCTCTGTGAAACACAGGAGATTAGAAAAGCTCGGTGCATACAATTTGGGTGGTATAAATTCGTCAGGACAGGTTTGTTTTCTTACTCCCTGACAGATGACGTGCTTGACCATGAGTGTGGAGGTACCTATGTTACATGGAAATTGGGGGCTTATTGACCTCGACACGCCCAAGGATGCGTACATAATACATTCGTGGAATGATTCCTCGCAGAAGATGCGATTAGTGTTTTCGGACGAATTTAATGTAGATGGACGGACCTTTTACCCAGGTGATGACCCATATTGGGAGGCGGTAGATTTACACTACTGGGTGAGTGAATATAGTTGCAAATCTCAAAAATTCCTTGTTAATCCACTACAGCAAACAAACAACATGGAATGGTATGATCCAGAGGCTATTACGACAAAAAGCGGTTCGCTCGTTATTACTCTCTCGCAGAAGGAAACACACAATTTACATTATGAAGGTGGTGAGTTGATTACGTGACTATGCTCTCTACAATCTTAGAAAAGTGACTGGGACTCAATTTCTTCTTGGAAACTCTAAAGGACTTTTGTCAACATGGTGCGTCCTTGTTTCTACGTCATTGATAGAAAGATATAAATAACTCTTCAGGAATAAATTCTGCTTTACTGGGGGCTACATCGAAGCAAGCGTCCAGCTGCCTGGATTCAATAACGTTGTTGGGTTTTGGCCAGCAGTCTGGGCTATGGGTAATCTTGGTCGGGCGGGATATGGTGCTTCGTTAGAGGGAACAGTACGTACCTTACTAAATTTATCTGTCCTCAGCGGACTGCCCCTACCATAATTTCCTATTATCGTCGCAGTCACAATCTAATTATCATTGATCTAGTGGCCATATACATATGATACTTGCGATGTTGGGACTGTCGCCAATCAAACGATCAACGGACAGCCTCTTGCAGCGACTGTAGATGGAGATCACAAGCGTGGTGGTATTCTGTCGTATCTTCCCGGACAGAGACTATCGCGGTGCACGTGTAGGGAAGAAGATCATCCAGGACCAACACACTCTGATGGAACCTTTGTCGGGCGATCAGCTCCAGAAATAGATGTCTTCGAAGCGCAAGTAAGCAGTACTTTCCCCCGTGTATTGGTTCTTATACAGGAGATCTTTTTCTTGTCTTGTGTCTGGGTGCCTGTTTCTCGGTGTAGGTCAATCGGAATACTTAATCGCAGATGTGTCGCAGTCGGCACAGTGGGCAGTATGTGCGTGTAAAGACTACGGTGGCACTGCCTGATCGCTTTCAAACTCAACAGCCGTTTAATCATGCATACACTTGGGACAACTCAACACAAAATATGATCATTGCAGACCCGACGATAAGTCAGCAGAACATCTTCGTTGGAAGCGCCACGCAGCAGGCCACGTCGGTCACTACTATTACTGATGCCAGATGTTACGAGTTCAGTGGTGGATGTTATTCAGTCTACGGATTTGAGGTTCGGGATACGCGTTCAGTTCATGGAATTGCTGATGTGTGAAATTTGTAGTACAAGCCGGGCTTCGATCAGGGGGTGAGAAGCTTATCACATTTTGACCACGATCAAACCATTGACGTCTTTGTCATAAGTATATCACTTGGATATCTAACAACAAGATTTCATGGACCCTTCGAGGAGCAGGTCTCGGTCCAGACTCCCTTGTACAGATCGGTAGTCGACCAGTTCCTCAAGAGCCTATGGTGCGTCGCGTTAGGCAATGAGATACTGCCATTGTCATTAATGTGTTTAGTATCTCATCATGAATCTCGGAATGTCAACGAGCTTTGGGCCTGTTGATCTTGCTCATCTTCCATTTCCCGCACATATGCGCGTGGATTATATACGTGTTTATCAGCCAGAAGATCAAGTTAAGGTGGGATGTAACCCGAAGGAATTCCCAACTACCAACTATATAAACAGGTGAATGTTTCTTTCTCGGAGAATTCAAAACATTTACATTTTCTCTTGACAGACATATTGAAGCCTATACCAACCCAAATTTGACCACGTGGGTGACAGATTACCGACGACCTTGGCCAAAGAATTCGCTCCTTGGTCAATGCTGAGCACTGAGGCTAGTGCTCTATCTTATGTCTATCTCGCTGCTTCTATTTTGATTCGCATCTTCACCAATTAATATGCATTTTCCTCATCTATTCATGTCCAAATTCTTTGAAACGTCTTATCAGAGGCGCGGGGCCTTGATGAAGAAAAGAATACCTTTGAGATGAATTATAGTAGATGAGCTATGGACGAATCAGCCGACGAGGATTAGCGGTGGCATCACTTTCCAAGTTTCGAATCAGTGGTTGTGAAAGCGGTATGAAAACTGAGAGAAAAGATTGAACGAGACTCTGAACCATAAGAGCCTCGGGTTATTTTCTCGTAGGGAGCGGTGGCTAAAACGCGAGACAGGTAGGAATCTGGAGAAAGTGGGAGACGATAACCAGACGTTATTCCTGAGATAGTTTGTGACCTATGAGTTAGTAGCAGGTGACTGCCTTCAATGCAAAGAAAATGTTAACAACGCAAGTATAGCCGGACATCAGAGATTAGAAGTTCACTGTCTCTAGCATTAACAAATGAGCCCTAATTGCAACGGGACTGACGGTGACATTTGTCAGAATGAAACAGCGTGTTTTCTTGTCACTCGAAAATTTGAACACAGTAAGGAATCATTGCGGCAGTATCGTTCTGGAATCTTGGTTGACGCAGAACAACAAAATTTACTGTTGGATATGGGGTGATATGTCACAAGGAGTGAAAACTAGCTGTTTAAGTTTTAAAGTTTCGGAATAAAATAGGGTTGAACACCCAGTGCAGTTGATGGTGGCTGTACACCTCAGATTTGTATAACAATGGCCCCGGCCATCTACAAGCCACTCCCTACTCAGGACTCAGGCCCTACTGATCCCCCAGAACAACGCATATACCGTCGGCGCTATTGTTATTTGCCTATCTGTCTTCTTGGGGCTGCTTTCTTCGTTTGGGGACTGATTTCCATCTGGCCATACAAGACTCATTCTCCTGCAACCATACCATCAGTCAGTCCGTCGTCTCAAATATCCGATATGTCTATCGACAGTGGTAAATACAGTGTTGGATAGTGAGTTTCTTGTCTGTCATGCAAGCCACGTGTGTCGACTCTTCCTGCTAGCTTCACTAACTGGTATCCCATCATCATATTGGACTACATGCGGATCTTCTGATGCACTTTAGGGGTATTTATGGACGCAAATTTCCTCCCTCATTGATTCCAGTCGAGGATCTGACGTATGGCTGATTTCCGTTCCTTCGGCCATCTTGACTAAGGGCGCATATAGGCACATTCTTTATGCCTTCGCCAATATCAAGTCCGACACTGGCACTGTCTTCCTTTCAGACCTCTGGGCTGACCAGGACATTCACTATCCAGGTGACTTCTGGAACGATCCTGGGACGAACCTCTACGGCAATCTCAAAGCTATATATATGCTCAAGAAACAGAACAGGCACTTGAAGAATATTTTGAGTATCGGCGGTTGGACTTATTCTCCATCTTTCCACCCGGTCATTGTCAATCCGACTCTTCGCTCTGAATTTATCAAATCTGCTGTTCAGATACTGGAAGACTATGGTTTCGATGGACTGGACATCGACTATGAGTATCCAACCAACGATGATCAAGCTAGAGGATATCTTGCCCTTCTGAAAGAACTTCGCAAAGCTCTAGACCAACACGCGGAAGTTAAGAAAGCGAACTATCACTTCCTCCTCACGGTGTGTCCGTCTCATCCAGGTTGAATCCAGAGTCTTACTTGTGAGTGACAGATCGCTGCCCCCTGTGGCCCAGATAATTATCAGAAGCTCCACATCCCTGAGATGAACAAATATCTTGATTTCTGGAATTTAATGGCATATGACTTTTGTATGTTTAGCCACAAATTCGAGTGTGGCTCCCATGATTCAATTTGATGCATTTGTAGCCGGCTCCTGGGATACGAAGACCAATCACCAAGCCAACCTCTATGGTTCACCACTGAACGCTAATGATGCCGTTCAATATTACCACTCCCATGGCGTTGCCCGCTCGAAACTCGTTCTCGGAATCCCACTCTATGGTCGCTCCTTTTCAAACACTCAAGGTCCTGGCCATCCATTTTCTGGTGTCGGCCAAGGAACTTGGGAAGCGGGCGTTTATGACTACCGAGTCCTTCCTCTTCCTGGCTCTTACGTATCCCAGGACCATAAGCTAGGTGCCAGCTGGATGTATGATATTCAGAGGAAGGAGATGGTCAGCTTTGATGATGAAGTGGTTGGAGAATGGAAAGGTGAATACATCAAGAAGGAAGGTTTGGGCGGGAGCATGTTCTGGGAGCTGAGTGGCGATAAAGGCGCACAGAGGCATGATATGGAAAGAGGTTTTGGCAAGGATTTTCAACCTGGCAAAAGTCTCATCAACATTGTGAAGAATGCCATGGGTCCACTTCACAATGGCGAGAACTGGCTCAAGTATGAGAAAAGCAAGTTTGATAACATGCGTCAAGGAATGCCTTGATTGCATTCATAAGGACTCAGGTCCTCTAGATACCCTTAAAAGCACGGACTCTTGCTACTTATACTCATATTCAATGATTCCATTGTCAAATTTAGAAATAGAACAAAGTATCAACTCAGTTAACAACCTGGGATTTGAGTGCACCAGAAAGCACATTGCCCCCGGCGACGGGACGAGCCAAGCGATTCTCGTTGGCGTTGACGATGAAACTCGCAATGGCAAAGCCATCTGAGTTGCGGAAGGCTTCAAGATGTAACAGTATCAGGGAACTGCGATATTCGGGAAGAAAGGAATGGGCACTTACTTACGTCCCTCATGGAATAATAAGTCGCGTTAAGAGTCCTGGGTGAAACCTTGAGTGTGAAGAAGCCCCGGTAAAAGCCTTCGCTCCATTGTAGATCAATATTGTCTCGAACATATATGGAAGACGTATTGACTGCTTCCTCAAAGGTCTCCTCGTCAAAAGGTGCGGTTGTGGAAGTTACACCGGTGCCAGCGAATTCGACACCGATGGCACCCCGTCCAGTAGTTGGATCGTATCTATTAAAGGAGGTTAAGTATTTCGACGAGCATTTTACTGAGACGCACGTCGTAGTGTCATTTGCATCTGTGTAGAGATTACAGTCAGTCTTTTGGTTACAGTCGACGATTTACTCACGAGCGAGGTCAGATACCCAGTTAGCGTGGCTGTCTCCTGCTAGAATGGCAACGTTGCTAATCTGATTGTGATATAGATTATCCAGTATACGGTTTCTGTTTGCTCGATAACCATCCCAGGCATCCTATGATGAATTTGAATGGAGTGAATATTTGTGAAGCTGGCGACTGACATAGTCGATGTCTGAGTCGATAAATCAGTATCAGCCGGATTAAGTGCAGAGTGAATGAATTATACTATACGTACATCCCTCTCGAAGGAGTTGTGTAAAGACTATCTGCTGTCTGAGAAGGTGCAGCATTAGTGGGTGATATCAGCAATGCAAGCAAACAAGGAGTCACCCAATCACGCGCCATATCGCTCCTCGGGATTTGGACTCGGATAGAGTACTCTGAAGCCCTGATAGGAAAGATTAGCCTTGCCTGAAGATCGTTAAGACATCAAGCGATATATACACTTTTCCTGGTTGGCTCCCATCAAACTTCGCTTAGGTTCATCAGCAAGTGACGCGACCACTGTAATCAACTTATTCGCCTAGGCCAGCCTGGAAGAATAACGACAAACTCACTTGCTATAATAACATGTCAGAAGATACTGAGCATGAATGGTTAGGTGTGAAGTAAGAAACATACCAGTATTATACCCGACCTAAAGAGTTTAGAGATATGTGAATTTTCGACATTGATAAGTAGACAGAGGACCTACATCAGTCACATCGCGATTGTACTGACCTGAAGTTCGATTGATCTAGGCTCACTCGGTTATTAGAACTAGCGAACACTCACGAGTATCAAGCATTGTAAGGTCAAGTAATTTTCCAATCTGGAAATTCCTCCAGATGCGAAGCTGATCTTTTGCATCTACTTGGCGAATGGGCATCCATTCGTGATAGGCACGGACACCCGCAAATTTTCTATCCGTAAAACAAGCACCGGAGGAAGAAAATGAACATCCTGCAGCTGTATCGTTAGAGTCCGTCGATCCGGCCTTCCATGTGTTATCTGCAACCTGGAAAGTCCAAAGGTGAGCGATTGATCATTTCGTATCGAACGTGCCTCCTGCCTCATGATCATCCTGGGAAGAGTATGAGTTTGGTCAGTTTATGGGGCTCTGGAGAAAAGTGCATACCCTGTCAGAAATCCTGGTCAGTGCGGTGTCTAAATCTGTCCCGGGAAACTCACCAAACGGTGATCCAAGGTGCATGTTGATGGGCTGCTTGTAAGTCGGGGTCTAGTCTATGCTGACCCAAACGTTGGCGGTAGTCGTGAATTGTAGCCAGCTCCCTGCCAAGAGTTTGACGACCAATGCTTGCACCGTTGCCGATAGATTCGTAAATCTTTTAGGAAGAAAGATTGAGGTCTGAAGCTGTACTGTACATGCTCTATCTATCATATTACTCACATAGTCCCCGAGATGGACGAATACATCAGCAGTAGTGTTGCGAGCTGCAAAGCCATATGCGTTGAACCATCCTATCGATGAACGATGATAATGGATACAATCAACACCTAGATGGTGACTCACCGGCTTGGAATTGAGAACAAGAAAACACAGCAAAGGTCAAAGGCTTGCCACCGTTTACCTGTTCAGCTGGAGCTGGTAGACTTCGTGAGTACATCATAACCATCGCGACCAGAGTCAGACTCACTGTTGCTACTTGCCAAGGTTCTGGTAGTGCCAATCGGGCTAACTATGGAGGGATTGGTACAGTCTGCAAACTGGTAAAAGTATTTTGTATCGGCCTTCAGTCTTGTAGCCTCGACTTTGACGGTGAAATCGATATCATAACTGGTAAACGCTTCGCCAGAATCTACTATGTTGCGAGAAATATCGCTAGAAGTACCAATCTTGTAGGACACGCATACAGGTACATTCTGATCGGGTAACTGGCCAGAACCAGAAGACAAAGGCTCCGCGCGGGTCCAAAGAATGACAGAAGTATCGAGAGGATCACCCTAGATTGCTGGATTCATTGACACGGAGATGTGTAAAGTTCAAACGTACACTGGCAACTAATATGTAATGTGATGAGTGACGGTGGAACTAACATAAATCAATGCTTACCGGAATGCGTAAAATTCACACCAGAGCTCCAAACAAACGGGGCCTTGGAGAGATTCAAGTGTCAAGGAAAGATTGACTCCTTTACAGTTGCCTAACCTACATTACTGAAGTCGGAACCATAGAAACCAGGATACTCCATGTCTTTGAATTTGGACGCGTCAACGACATCTCTGCGAGAGGGCTGGATGTTGCGACGGCTTATAGCGACCGTATCGAGGGAAAACTGTCGTTGGTCTGTTCAACAATTGGTAGCTTTCCTTGCACAAAAGAATTTCACCGCAGGTTCATCAAAGAATGGTGAATGAAAGCCTAAGTTTTTGTTGAATTTTTCCAGATTCCCGAGCACACTTGAGGCGGAGAGCAGGGTTATAAAAGCCCACATCTGGAAACACGGCTTACATTGAATGGCTTGGCTACTCCTCAATATACTATTCTTTTTGGCGCTAGTACGCTAGTGGAATTAAGTCGGAGTTACGCCGAAAACGCACGTTTGTGGCACGTTTGTTAAACCCTGTGAAATGTATGATCCACAGGCTTGGCTTCACTTCGGTGAGAGAAAGGAAGCATTTCAGCTGGGAAAGGATATTATTGAACTGAATGACAAGGATGGCAAATGTCCTTTTGTAAAAAAACTCAAAAGAAAATAGCTTATTCGGCGTACCTCCAGGATTACTATGATAGAACATGAATGAGCTGGAAACAAATCATCAAACTCCAGATCAATGTTACGAAAGGAACGTTCATATAACCAATGGGTCATCAGCTGGTGACAAGTGAAGAATGGCCCCAGGTGTGTTATATCAGTCATGCTATCAGTCATGCTCTTGATGAGGCGTTTTTAATGACAACATCCCAATTTAAGGAATGAAAACTACAGGATAAGATGACTCTTATGCCAGAAAACAGGTACGCAAAACCTGTAGAGGGACATTGGGCACAATTATACAAAAACAGGTTCTAGGGCTGACTTACAATTATCCTCTGCGCTGAAGCTGGGGTAACCAAGATTGTGGTTCATCAGAAGCTGGTGGCAGCTCCTGCCCTAAAAGCGGTGTGCCATCCTTCTTACTTGAATGTATGGACGAGTCGTTGGATGGGACACTTGGCTCTTGCAGTTCTTGAATCTGTGTCGTGCCTGCAGCAATTTGTTTCCTGAGGCTCTGCTCTAATCGGAGTCGCTCGTGTCGTTCCTCCATGTCTCGTTGTTCAATCAGAAACGCATTTGCAATCACTCGTTGCTGCCGTTCTAGGTCCCGTTGAAGCTCCTGCATATGTTTGCCGCATCAGATGGTGTTCTTGGGACCCATAAATCCGTACTTCGAGGTTAGGTGGATCTTTTCTTGTGTGTGATAACCACATACTCCATTGGACTGGAAGTAATATCAGAGACAAGAATACCTCTGACCATGTAGGCATGAAGTCGCACCTGGCAGTCGCTTCCCACCGCCAATGTAATTCCAAACATCCGAAGGGTCTCTATATTGCACTATCCGTTTCGTCCGCTGATCTACAATATTTGTGAACACAAAACGAAGAGGGGACGCTGTAGAGACCGACCCATTGAGGTACCATCATACTCATAGAAACGGTTCCCTGAAGATACGATGAATTCGGTCCGTTTTGATCTCCAGAAATTGGCACAACTTGCCTTCGAGATCCCGACCCACATAGCGAGTCTTGGCTGGATAGTCAGACATTTTGATAATCACGGTCCCATGATACAAACTCACTGGATTTCGAAAGTAGCTGAATATCCTTCTCATGAGCGACATCCTTTGATCATCCCCTGACAGCGACAGCCGACAGCCCATGCCTAAGATCACGTGTCAAGGCAGCCAGCTATTTCACAATGTAGGTGAGATCAATAATTTGTTGACCGTTCGGCACCGTGCTCATGTGGTCAGTCGAACATCGGAACAAGACTCCACATCCTCACCGAGTGCTCCTAAAGACCAAGTCACTCTTCCCTCTCCGTGCATAGGAGACTTCATCAAGTTCCAACCCGGCTGCATTCGCTTTCCTGACACCCAGAGGAACCCCCATGAACTTCAACGACCACCCCACGTGCCCCCAGGACGCCATCCCTATCTCAGAACGAGCCCAGTCATGACTTCCCGAGTGTGTACTCGCAACCCATCGCTCTCCTTCCCATGTCTCCGCATGGTCGCCTAGTATCTTCTTATAGTACAGAACCTGACTCAATCGTATCCAATATCGTGAGTCAAGGCCCTGTGCCCTAGCAGTCAGTGGACTATCGCGCACACCGTGTGATAAATTATCGAATTTAAAAAAAAGACTGTGCGGACATCAGTTCAGGTCCAAATATTTCACCAGGCCCGTCACAAGCCAATGAATTATCTCAACTCATGATATACATGGGTGACAGACAGGTGATCAGTGGAAATGTAGTTGTATGTATCCATTTAATCCTGATGCCAAGATACTAGCAAAGACAATTTAAACGAGGAAGTCTGAAGTTCTCCTGAGGGGAACTGGACTCGAAACCTCTTCCTGTGGGTACACCTACGTTAGTGGAAAGCGCGCCTCTTTGCTATTCCAATTTACAGATCTAAATGAAGTTTAGGCTTATTCCATTTTTATAGTGAGATCAAGCTTTTTACAATCCTTGAGAATAATAAATCCATTCATTGTCCCTGAGTAAGAACCAATACAACACACTAGGATTATTCAATCATTGGCGTAGTAGAATTCGGCCAGAATATTCTGTTAGTTGTTGTCGAAGGAGATGACCTGGAACCATGATGAATCTTACAAGGGTGGCACTAATCCACTAGGATTTTGAATTACCAGCGCAGTGAGATTCGCGTTGTTCGATTTATAATCTCGGCACAACTTTTCGATCCTAATCACAAGATTAACGTGCAAATTTGTAACATGACAATGTATAAATTATCTGATTAACTGTACGGCTTAACCGTCTCCAATTTTTGGTGTGCTTATTTTGGTTTTCTAACATTCCTAATCTACGAGGTGCATCTCAGACAGTTATTGGTAGATATTCAAGATTTGGGACTGATCGGCCAAGGTAATGCGAAATTTCGCTGTGCAACGGAAGCTGTCATTGACAAAAGGTCCCATAATTATTCAATCGTTGGATCTAAAAAAACCAACTAGAAGGGAATGAAACAACGCTGGCTCTAAAAAACAGTCATACGAAAGTGAAATAAGGAAACGATTCTTGGGCTACTCTATCATGACTTCGGACCAGGCAACTGAAATGCTGAGTTTACTGTGCATCTCTTTCATCGACCCTCAGGAATTGATCGATATGCCCGATTACCTGCAGCCCACCTATGGCCACTATCCGCAGCAAGGCCGGTGACGACTACGCCAACAACGATAAGGAGACCAAAAATCCAGGATAAGGTGTTAAGCACATATCCAGCGCCTGCAAAGATAGGACAAAAGATGTCTCCTCATGTAACGTACAACGGGAAGAGAAACCACTCACCTGGACGTGCCTGTGCAAAGATATCTGCTGTCTCATAGCTATGTGTGACGATTGAAAACGCTGTGAGCTGGCATAAGGCTGTAGCAGTTACTCAACAATGGTTCCGGGATGACGCAAGACCAGCGCACCATGAAAGAATGTAAGCCATGCGATGGCCTTCCATATCCTTCTCCTCCTTGAATGGGTTGAGACGCCAAACAAGATAGCTATAAGAGAAATAGCTCCGAATCCAATGGCGATTTGGTCAATATATCCCGCACTCGTCCACTCGGCGCAGAATGCCTGGTTTCAGAGTCACATTCGTCTTTTACACCCAAGGGGAACTTGCGGCAATCATATGAACGATAAGTCACTTCACCATGAGAACCTGGACCAGGGACACGTGTGGTAGTGAGTTCGCAGAGACTGGCAAGACCGTATTTCAAGGTTATCTTAGTGTGGAGGATTTCAGGTGATCTAACCACAAGCCTACGCGGATGGAATGAAGGGCTGAAGCGATCAGAAGGTAGACATGAGTACGCACCAGTCATCCCTCCTGGCAGAAATAATATTCTGCAAGTGATATGAACATGACTCCTTGAAAAGTACGACACGACAAAATCCTCGCTTACGAGTGCAAGAATAGCAGAGACAAGCAAAAATGTTACGGCGTATGATGTTTTCCGCATTTTGAAAGGTGACTAGCGTTCTGACAGGCAGACGGGCCAAATGGGAGAGCGTTGAAAGTCACCTGCCACTGACAATGTGAATAGCTCCTGACATCATGTGCTGGACGTCTCGCTTTTCGTCGGTGTTCCCCGTTTGGACCAAATCCACTCAAAAGTCCTAAAGCCTGTCGTGTTCTTCTATCCGGATAGCTCGATTTTCCTAGCACCTGATCAGCCATTCGTTCTTTGATGCTTCTAGAGCCCTGATGCTCCACTCAGTGATTGATTGACAAACCCATGGGACCTATGGGCTATATACCATCTTATCTGAGGCCAGAAAAACTTCGAGTCTCCAACTTCTCAGAGCAGTTCCAATCATTCCAACTAGAAAGTGAGATTAAGAATTGTATTTCAAAGGCTAAGTAGTTAGATAAGGTGGAAGTAATGTAGTCATATTTACAACTGATATCGAGCTATCTAAACTCCGTTTCCCTAGTGATTCACGCCTTGCACAACCTGGGGATAGTGGCTTGCAATCATCTGCCCAGAGATGTTAAAGGTGAGCGGATGAGATAACGAAATGAGCATACCCCAAAAAGCTCAGGTGCTCTGATCTGAAGGACTTGGGGATCTTCACCTAAACCGACGAAACTGCAAGACCATAAAAACAGTCAAGTTAAGAGGATGAGATTGTTGACTGAACGTACATAGTAGATACACCAGCCTCAATGGCAGAAGACATCGTTAGAGCTGTAGGAAAGTCAGATTACAGCACAAGCTGTGATTTTCAAAACATGGATGAAATGACTGACAGCAGGAAAGCCCAATGAGGAAGGAGAATAGTAGAAGTGGAGCTGTATACTGGCCATCGACATTGTATGAAGGAGACGTGACTAAAGTGTGAATCAGGTATTTGAAGCAACACTGATGAATAAAACAGTATCCTGACATCGAAGATAGAGATAGGCGAACAAGGACAAGAGTAATCCAGTAGTATAGGCGCCCCAAGTGAGTGCTTGAAAGAAGGTAAGGATAAGAATCAATCGGTCTGGATGCTGAACACTTACTCATTCCAACAAGGGAGTCGTTGACAAGCGCGTCAATGCCTTAAGAGAGATGTGAAAGCTCATTCCCTTTTGAAAGGAGGTGAATTCGTACCACGATCTTTGAACAGTCTCCAGGTACTTTTGGCAGCAGGGATGTAAGCCTTACCATAGAGTGCTTTTGATCATCAGGTCCAGATTGCCAAACGAGAAACGAATATCTGACCTATCTCAATGTAAGCGTATCTAGAGCCATATTTAATAACCTTATCTGGATGAGTACAACAAGAGGGATACCTCACCTGTTGAAGTACTCGACTAGATTTTCAATACAGCCTACAAAACAGGCTGCACAACATGCCAGACAAGCCTCGACAGCTACTAGTCTCAATTATTAAGACCACACGTTGCGAAAAATGCACTTACGATTACCGTCCTGGGCTGCAGAATTTCGAATTGCTTCAAGTATCAATCTCAGGAGATCGAGAAGTGTTACGATGAGCGATCCAAATGCGATAGAACCCAAGGATAGGGTTGATGCTCTTCCAAAGGCAGAAGCAGTCGGATTCTTGGGCTGATCGAGGTCCTATTAGTTGGAAAGCCATCGCAAAGGCAAGAAACACCAACCATTTCGCCTCCATACGAACCCTTGGGTCCAAAATAGTACCAGCACCCATAAGGTCCTCCAGCTAGGGTAGCCAGAGCAATATTACCAATGATTTGAGAAGTCCAAAGGAATGCTAACGTCTCAAAAAAGATTAAACCTGCGACCGTCCCAGACGAGCAGCTTGTATTGGTACCGCATGCTGTTCAGGAGATTAGCAGATTATTAGAGAGATTTCATAACTAGGAAACCCACTGGGACTGTCAGGTGTCCATTTGGCATACCTAGGATTAAATCAGTACATGGAAAAATCTGATCACAGGATGATGGGAAAACTGACGTCGCGGTCACCGTGAAAACGTACCATCTAGAAATTGCAATGTATCAATTTTGCAAATCATACCTAAAACCTTCCAACAGGGTACTTACACGCCCAAGGCAGCCTGCACAACCAACGCTGTGAATGAGACGATGTAAACACTGACGTGATGTTTCGAAACATCCATTACGACCTGCAATAGCAATGCAGCTAGAGGTATGCGCGCCCTACAACCCCAATATGACAGTACGGAGAGGAGGGCAATGATTGTGAAAATGATGGCTCCGGCTGGTCGCATACATCAGAACAGCGATTCTAAGTTACACCCATACTTACAATAGAAGCGCGTGATCCAATAATAGACACATATGCCACTAGATACGTCTAATAAGCTATCGTCGGAAGCAAGGGAACCATGTGGATACATACACGTTGAGCAAGATGGATAGAATCAGTGTAAAATGCATCAAGATTCTCGTAAACGCACGGGCAAGCATGAGGTACATTGCTGATAGTAGCACTGCAGCTGCAGTAATCAGTAGAAGAAGGTATACCGTGCTCCTAACAAATTATTGGTCCACTATCGCCATTAACATGAGATTTTGGGCGCACCTATTCAGTGTTACAGCTGTGCCTGTTCGTGCTCCCGGCTTTCCTAAGCCACCCCCTAGCCCTCCATGAGAAATCCAGTCATTTAGAGCGATACCCGACACCGTAGCAAAACCAAGAATCTACAGACCAACCTTCTGAGATAACTTGGCTGCTTTTGAAGAATATAAATTACATACGGTTAAGATAAAGAGGATCAGGAAGATGGGGTCGTTGATCCTCTTTTTTGGTCGAAATCGGCCGTCATTGTATGGAATTTTGGTATCATTTTCATAGGACTGAACAAAAGGTGCATGTTGTTCAAAAGGGTACGTAGGCGGATATGATTGTGAATAGTTGGGTGTAGATCCTGGATAATTCATTGTCTGTAGGACAAGACAGTAGCTCGAGAGTTACACAGCAGACAAACAGCTGTCAACTGATCAACAACTATTGTACCAGTGATGGTAGCATGCGCCTAGGCTTAAGCTGCAGAGAATATCGAGTGCTACACTAAAAATAAATGAGGTTTCATCTCCTGATGATCATATGTCTCGTTTTATGATGGTAGATAGAGATAAGTGCAAGTAGCACGAGACTCGTTCCCCCTTTTTTCTGTCAAAATCAACAATCTGGCGGCATGCCACCAGTGAGACACTGATGAAAAAGAGGCTTCAACTTACAATCTGATAAAAGAGTTTAAAGCATCCATGACATAGTGAGCATGACATGCGTCATGAAGTCAACGCTCAGCGTCATATGAGTACTACCCAAGATGTACAGCAAAGAATACAAAAGACCCAATTGAAGAACCGAATCGCAGGGAACTATACGAGCTAGGACAGCATTTTTTGATCATGAATTTCGTGACGACTGTTTGAAACGAATGACAATGATAGTAACATTGTCTGTGGTATGATGAGAAAGAGCGTGCTTCAAGAGCTTGGTGCTCGCTTCCTGGGCATCTTGGATTTCACGAATGAGTTCGACGGATTGCTGATCACTGATGACATCCCAAAGCTGGAGAAATGAATAAATCAGCTGTAGGGTCACAGTGGTTGGAAGGGACATACACCATCACAAGCCAAAATCAGGAATTCATCCTCATCACAAAGTTCTGTTTCAGTAGTGTAAGGTGCACCGACAACATACTCCTTCATTGATGAATCACCCAAACTCCTCGTCACAGCTAACACACCATTTACTCGCCCACTCAACACAAAGCCTCCAGCATCAGTTATCCGTTTGGCTTCTTGTCGATCTGAACCCTTATGGTCATAAGTTAAACGCACAGCCTTTCCACGACGGCAAAGTACACCACGAGCATCACCAGCATTGGCACAATACAAAACGCGCCTCGAGTTCGACGGGGGAATAACAATAGTGATTCCCTCGGAAGATTTCTTGGGTACAGCTTTTGGAGAGGACGATTGAGTTGGAGATGCCTGGTCAGATGAACTACCACCAATGCTTTTGAGAACACTGTGATTTTGGTTTTGGTCTGACTTTAATTTGAGATCCCTTTCATGTCTGAGTTCACCATTGACCGGAAGACTGCCGCCGCTGTCGCTCTTATAGGAAACAGTATTGTCATTTTCAGAGGTTGTCGGACCGGGGGCCTGGGAAGCTGAAAGGTCATTAATGAATGACTGATGTCCGTCAGCGTCTTCGACACGAAGAAACGCGGTGACGGCAGTACACCCCGAGTGAATTCTGCCACCAGACTCTTCGCACATACGTGATAAGTTGGCGTCAACATTATGGAAAGCAGTGTTGAGAATTTCAGGAATAGGGGTATCTGGTGCTTTATGAAGGGCACTTAATAGGTACTGAAAAAAATTGAGCTTATGGTTGCATCCTGGATGTCTCATTACCTACTTGATGAAAATATCGTCCACACCATTCGGCAGCATGTTTTCCAGCGTGACCATCAAAAATAGCAAAAAATCCTTGACCCCGAATAGAGTCAAAGTCAACTACAAACGAATGTGCATCTTCCATCGTCCGCCTACTTCCTTTATCATCCGCTACGCCGAGTGAGAAAGTAGGGTGATTGGTAGAAGTGCGATTCAGGATCTGAATACATAATTAGGACAAATCGACCGGCAAAAGAAAAACATACACCATATGTCTCAAGATCTGCTGTGGTAATGGATGTCGAGCGTGCATTTAAGGAATCTGAAGACGACATGGAGTTTGTTAACGATGCTTTGACTGGGGTACACACTGAACAGTGATTAGATAATAATTTAGGTAATCCCTTAAATAAGAGCTTCTCATGATTGATGCCTTGACTCGATAACCTGTGGATGTCTCAGCAAGCAGCCAAACCTTCGCTCCAAGGGGTCAGAATCAAAGCAAGAAAAGGCGCAGTCAAAGCTCAAGCAAAGCACGAACCGTCTAGTATGTTATTTCAAGTTCTTGTTTTACTGCTGACTTGCGCAGTCTTCAGGGATCAACTTTACAAACACCTCGAAACAGTCCAGGAGGGAGATTTTGAATCCTACGCAACAAAACTTGTTCAGGCAGGATCTACTCTTGATTTTCTCAAATATGCAGATGCACTTTTCGAGATCATCCTTGTTGGCGGTCTTCTCCAACCGGGAGGTAACTACATCGATGACGGCGCTCAGGTATCCCCCTTCACCATTTTCAACGCCAAAGAACCCGCACAAGTCGATGAGATAAAGAGTTACATTGATGTTCTCAATAAGCTCATCCGCAGGTTTGCAGTTCGGCTTGCACCTTCAGATATCTCGGCACTCATGGCCGCTTGCTAGATATAAATATCTCCAAAGACCTCTTGAAACCTCGTCTCTGCCTACCCTCTTACAATACGTACATCGCTGGACAATCGCGCAAACAGAGAAACTTGCCGTCGCTGTTGGATTGCTAATTTCTCAGGGACTCGCTTCCGCTGGTTGTCTTCTCAGTCTCAATAAGGACCATCTCGTGAAGAATGGCATGCAGTTTCTCATGAAATGCACGAATCTTTAACTCATTTTTTTTGTCGATAGATGTATCTGTCAATGTCGTCACCCTTATCTTCCGTGCCTACTTAACTGACCAGTCAATGGATCATCTTTCTGCTACCCTCAAGCGTGGGGGTGTCAAGGATTTGCTTGCTTTCTTCCCTCCACACAAACGCGAAAACAAGATACTTGAAGAACATTTTAAGGCTGTCGGACTCCCCCAGGTCGGCGAATGGTGGTCCAAGAAGCAAAATGCTATCTTGAAAGATGAGCTTGTCAAGGAATTGACGGAATTTGTGCGACGTGAGGAACCTGCAGAGACTATTGTCGCAGCCATAAGGACCCGGCAGGATGAGAATCCTATCCCTGAAGCGGACCTTATCCAGTGCATCTGGCAAGGGTGTATGTCGAACGTTGACTGGAGTGCACGCCCTGATCAGATCGAGGGTCTCGCATTACGGGAAGTTGGGGTGTGTTTTCATCAGCCCATTGATAAGAATGGTAGTATACCTAATGTAACCCATCGTACAGAAATATGCACCCATCCTGGAACCCTTCTGCAGTGGTGCCAAAACTCAAGTCACCCTTATTAATACTGCCCAATTATATTGTTACGAAGACACTCGAATTATCAAAACATTTCCACAAATCTTGAAGGTAAAAGTTTTGCCTTTGCTTCGATCCTTAGCTGTACCTGACGAAATTTACAAGGTTCTCTACAGTAAGGACTGTGTTAGTGACCAAGCAATCATCTATTGGCACCAGAAAGGTTCTAAGCCACAGGGCCGTCAACATTTCCTCAAGAGCACTGAAACACTTGTCAAGGTATGATTCGTCATAGTGGCATAGGAAAAGCTAATATTGATGCACGAAAAGTTTTTACAAGAAAATGATAGTGACGAGGAAGAAGAGTAGATAGCATGCTTTCAGGATGACAGCCTCTGATGAGTGTCGCCTATTTGAGTTTCTATCATTGGATCTTCGTGTTAGCGTTTTCTGATGATCGGGCTGGAATTTCACTATGCAAGTCTTCACCACGCTTCAGGCATGACTGGAAAGTCGCCTGTCCATCCATTTGTGCCACTCATTTGCAAAAAGATACCATCGGATCCGTTAACAGGCAGCCCAAGATCCGTTAGACTCTGAGGCTTCAAATCAAAATGACAATACAACCTTCCTGCGATCAACACCTACCTGTTCCTGCAACCAGACAGGTATAGCAGCTGGGCTGACTATACCACGATCTGCAGGCCATACAAATCCCAGCTCCTCCATTGTGATAGGTTGTGGCATTGTGGGATCAGCGAATGAAGGCGAGACTAGCATGTTTTCGAAAAATGCTGGGGGCGGGATACTCGGTGCAGGGATACCTATACCCATCCCGACCTTGCGACGTAGATTGGCCAGCATGATTCGAAGGGTCAAGGCATATCTCTCGGCAGCAACATCAGACAACAGCTGAGCAAGTTGCTCAACTTGTGCAGTAATCGCACCTAGATCAAGTTCTGTTGGGAATAAATTCGCCATTTTGAGCAGAAAGAGACCAGAAAATGCGGCTGTCACTAGGCTGTCATGGACAGCATAACGGAGTGCGGCGCTATGCACGGAAGGTGCGTACGATAGGAACAAGTAAGTCAACAAAGTTTCTAGGATTGAGATGGTATTGCTCACCGATACTCCGAAGAATTCAGGAAGATCGCAAGACAATCTGAGGCGGCATCTTTTGCCTGAAAAGCTAATTCACGTTGTTCAAAAGGCATTTTGTCCCATGCTACACCACGAAGAGCAACGCAGACGACCCAGAGTTTCGCATAATGAAGTTCTCCCGCTAGGATTTTGCGAAGCAAAGAATCTTGATCCATGGTACGGCCTGGTTCCAGGGTGTCCAACAGTCAGAAAGCAAATGAAAGTTGAAATCTCACGGTGTAGCTCATCATGTTCAGACCACCAACTTTCGAGCGCGACAAATGCGCGCCGAATAAATGACAATGTATTGTGGTTGACCTGTCCATTCAAGGGAACAAGTGTCTCGTAGATCTGGGCTGCAATGCAAGATGTATCAGGGGCTTGTCTCATATCAAACGAATGACACACTTTTTTGGGCGATAAGGTCTACCAAAGCAATCAGCCTCACGTCAGTTGGAGAGGCCATCGGGTGATTGAGTAAAATGCGTGAGTGCCTAATGGGGTTTTCATCTCGTAACACAATGGGTCGACCCGTTCCAAGGCTCATTCTATTGCAACAAGATCAATTCAATCTGTGAGCAGAGACTATGTACTTACTGGTGGTCGAACCAATAGAGACAGCACCAGACGCGGGCCGAGACGACTTAACCAAATTAATGTTCTAGTCCCAAATGTGGCAAAGCCATTGATTGACTTACCAAGGTTTCGCTCTTCCTCTTCAGATCGTTTCTTCCCGTTATCCTCGGCCAACTTCTCCAGCGCTCGATGGAGCCCGAGGTCGAGAGCCATTCGCAGAGCATGGCCGCTAGGCAACCACCCATTGGTGCTCCAAGCAGCCAACAACAGCATGCCTATTGTAAAAAAACGTTATCGATATTGCAGAAAAGGAAAATTGATTTTACCTTGAGCCGCTTCTTTTCTTACTACCGGGCCGAACAAGGAAGACCGGGCAATGCCCTGTGCTTCTTCTAGGCATTTGTAAAAGGTTTGACTGGGTGGCCCGTTCCCGCTCCGGATTTTACCTGCTACGGCAAGGATCGCGTCGAATGTCCATGGACTTCGTTCCATGAGGCTTTCATAGGTATCATATACCGGATCAAACAACGGGATGAATAGATGGCATCCGGCAAAAAAGCTATTGAAGGTGACTAATAAGTCTCTAACCTTGCACCATTCACAAAAGCCATTTACATATTAAAGAGTTCGCGCGCTTCAGAATCGGTTACGAGACCCTAGCGTTCCTTGTTCGTTAGTTGTATGGTTCGTAACCTAATTTGGGGCTCACTTTCTCTACCACATGTGGGAAAGCATTCCTTGGAATCGGTTCCGCCCTTTTGCGTTTCTTGACTCTGGGAAATTGTCTATTATCAGAAAATTTACAAAATATGTGTCAATACCTAGATGTATCCACTGAGGGTGCTGCAGCCGCTTCTGCAGCTGCATTGGCAAGCCCTTGCAATGCCTCAATAGGAGCATTCAAACTTGAACGCGGTAGAGTATCCTCCGATTCATCATCGGTGGAAGGTGCCGTGCTTGGGATGATGCCGTACGAAGCATATTTATGTGGCTGATCGACCAATGAGATATATTAGGAAAGTAAGCAGAAGATCTAGGAACTGTGTCTGACCGGAGGTGCAAAACCCGGCAAAGGAGGAAAAGACTTTGTCCTATCACTAGAACCTGAACAACAACATCACTCATTATTTGATTTGACATGAGAAAATAGGCTTAGTTGAAATCACCTGGTACTGGTTGTGGATACATCGGAGCAGTGGGTTGCTGGGGTACTGGCAAGGTTCCATTTGCTTGCTGCGTCTGGATTGCGGAGAGGATACGATCTAGAGAAGACTGCATTCCAATCATTTGGCTTTGCATCATCTAATAAAGTTCTTATCAGTTTCCACCAATCCTGATTTGCGAAGAACCCACCAAATACTGGCCCTCCAGCCGGGAGAGGCGTCTAAGGTGTTTGAATGAAGGCATGAGAAAAAAAAACACAGAATAAAGCTTACTCAACGCTTGCATTGGACAACGCTTGGACATTTTTCTTTTCGGGTTTTTCAAATATACAAGGGATCCCACTAGCCTGACATCGTCGGCAAGGCGCCTGGAACACGAGCGCCGGGCCGGGCCGGGGGATGCGGGCCACAGTGAGCAAAAAGCGGAACGGCTGATCAGGAATTCGGATACGCCACCTCTCCTTCACATCGGTTCTTGCCCCTCCTACAATTCGTACAAGCCCGAGCTCCCCTCTTTGGGATATGGCTTGACGTTTGCGATTGTTGCTGGGCTGAGCCCTCTGTCATCATGCTCGTGTCGATGCCTCCTATTCGCCGTCTTTTCGTTGCCGTTTCTGATCCGTTGGAAATTGTAGGGCTAAGTGACATGAAGGCAGGTGTGCTCAGAACGCAACTAGAGCAATAATTCTGGGACGCCTCAACAAAGACATGGTATTGGGTCCGGATCCGGCCTTTACCACTCCGGCACGTGGCCTCACTGTCACTTGATCAATTTCCTCAAGAGTGCCTTGACCGTGCCTCAACCCTGAAAGTTTCCGTTGCAGCTTCCGTCCCCGATTGCAATCAGACATACTCAGTCCAGAGCACTCAACTAGCTGAGGTCTTACACATTTTGTCAAATTCTGGCGTTTGATTGGCACAACCTGTGTATACATTTCCTCTTCGAACTGGAGAAACATCGGCTTAGGATTGGTGCCATTATACTAGTAAATGTCTTCGTAGTCCTCTGAAACTCCCAGATGGCGCCGTACATCTTCAGGATCGACGCCCCGCTCACGACAGAAGTGAGTCAAGAGGATGCTATAGTTGTCTAGTCGTGATTGTCAGCATGCTATTGTCATGAATACGGTTGTAATACCAGTCCATCTCAGAGTTGCTTCTTTCGCCAGAATGACCGACCTCTTGGTCTCTTCAAATTTACCAGGATCAGCGTCCCCATAACTCTCGAGCTCTCGATTGAGTTGGACTAGTTCTTCGCGTGATTTATTGTAGTTCTCAAGGACATGTGAACGCGCCACCTGTTTCATTGTCCAGTGGATGAGAAGGAAAACATGCATATATACCCACCGACTCTTTCCTGAATGCTTGCTCCGCTGTGATACTTGCCTTAATGTCCTCGAGCTGGTTTTTGGCATTAACCATGACATCTCTGGCTTTGCTCAGGCGTGCTTGGACCTAGGCGTTGTTAGACAGATTGACAATATACCGTAATGATATGCCTACATTCGCCCCCTTTTGTGACGGAAAGCTCCAAAAGACTAGGAAAGCAGTTAGTCCGCGAGAGGTCGAGTAGCCAATGGTGTACAATTCGAGGAGCCAATCTTATCGCCTTGCACAAGTCCGTCATCGACCAACGATTGTAAAACATCCTTGACAGACTGTGAGACTACCAGATATCATTTGTTCAACAGTGTACTGTTTTCAAGTGCAGAAGCTCAGTCACCAATGCCTTTCAATTTGGGACCAAGTTTTTCCAGCTCTTTCAGCTTCAATGCTGTAAGTAGGTTGCATGGTACAATCCAGCTCAAAGACTTGCCTGGTAAAAGTCTCGCTTGGATGGCTGGCTGGTTAACTCAAGTCCGCCGGCAGTCTCGAGTTTATCTCCACTTACTGATTCATGAAAGATCTCGAGAAGTTTCACCCTTTTCTCCTCTGCGGAAAGGCCTCTTGGTGCCTCCAGCAATATTTCCTAAGTCTTGTTTCCATCAGAACTTTGAGTACGTACTCACCATAGAATTGAGATACAAAAGCTGACGTAACTATATCTAAATCTTAATAGGGCTTACATCAAAACAGATTTCCGGGAAACAATGTTCGTACGGCACTCGCATTTGCCCAAGTAAGTGACACAATATGCTCAATTTCAATACTATAGTGCTTTAGAAAAGCACGATCTGACTGGACATGTTCCATCCCAGCTCGCTGAGAAATGCTGCCAATTCATCAAATTAGATAACGTTATCTCTATTGAGCTCATGAAAATCCTCACCCTTCACCGATCGTTCCATTGAGCTCGGCCCACATATACAGACTAGCTTATTGTTTCCAGGTGCTGGAAGGTGTTTCTCCAGCATTTCCCTCGTGATGTGTCCAACAGATTGCGCCCAGTTTCCAGGTAATGGCTTTCCTGTCAAGCTCATGTGCAGGTTGAACCTCCCTTGGTGCTCGGCAGCCAACCGTTCGAGCTCTTGTCTACACAGGATATCCTCGAAATGCCGGTTGACATCAATTACCCAAACTTTTGTTTTACCGTCCAAAGGGTCGGTCAAAATCGCCCGTAAGACTTGGAGAATAGGCGTGATTCCGCTCCCTCCACAAACGAGTCCGATCTCTTCAATATGCCATTTTTCTCCATGAATTGAAGCCAGCCCCTCTCCTTCCCAGAGGAAGTGTCCGATTGGGCCTTTAACCTCAACGGTATCTCCAACAGCGAGTTCGGAGAACCCCAGGGTCATGCGACCTCCGAGTGGAAAGCCGGTTGTCGGGTAGTAAATTCTAACCAAAGGTCAACTTACTTTGATATAAATGATGAAGACACTCACTTGATTAACATATCAATAAATCCTCTATCATCTCGCGTCGAGAGGGGAGTGTATGCTCTTTGTACTACATCACCCTCTGGAACCTGCACTCCGGCCTTATCTACCACTTTTCTACGTAAGCGGAT
Source organism: Leucocoprinus sp. KB1807203 (assembly GCA_019327925.1). Lineage (NCBI taxonomy): Eukaryota > Fungi > Basidiomycota > Agaricomycetes > Agaricales > Agaricaceae > Leucocoprinus > Leucocoprinus sp. KB1807203. The sequence goes on along the minus strand of JAHTMQ010000077.1, from coordinate 45,889 downwards.
ATAAACGTGCTGCCCGAAGGGCAATCCAAGCTTCTGATCCTTGTTTTCCAAAGTGAATCGATACATCTTTGCATCCTTCGAAACCTCCATTATGTTGGCAAGGACAATCTTCTTCCATTTCTTGTGGTTTAGGAAAGTCTTGGTTGCAGTCTCATTTTCAGGTTCCTTCCCTTGTTTTAAATCAACGTCTTCGTCGAGGGTGCCTATATGGAAGTCCGCTAGCTGTCTTTTGGCGTCCGAGCTGTGGATGGCCATAAAGTCTTCTGTCGCATCTTCCCCTGCAACGATTTCGATCGACTGTGCACCACCTGGATGGTCGTTGAAGAAACCCTTGCCTTGATATACCTGGCAATCACATTCATTCCACAACCTAAGATCGCAGGTATGTCTTACCTCTCCTTTGACAATGAACCAAGCTTCCTTTTTAGCCCGCACAGACTGGAGCTCTCCGACACTAATCTTGCGATTGATGCCTGGCTTGGTCATTTGGACCTCAGAGGCTCGTATTTCTAGCTTTTTGACGGATTTAGAAGGTGGATTCATTGAAAAATCTGGTTTGGAAGGGTCTAGTCCCTCATCCTTCAGCCTCTGCATCCAACCACCCTGTTGCGTGCCAGCCACTTTTGATGATGATTAAATGCATCAGGCTTTGACAAGAAAGAGACTTACTTGTGGGATGCTCAAACCGAACTTTCCCGTCATCTAGGTGGTGGACACACACTCTGAACCACCTTCAAAATATTTTCCTTAAGTCAAGTTCATTAAAATAATTGGAACATGTACCAATTATTCATCATTCCCGTCGCATTCCAATACATATCTCGTGGTTGGAGCGCCAAAGATTCATCCATACAGCGAACCATAATCGCGCGAGTTGTCTTGACACTCGATATAGGCATCTGAAATGACCAAAAGCACCAGCAAAAACAGGTGTCAGAATCGGTCAAGTCCAGGTCCCCATACACAGTGTTAGAGTAGGCTGTAGCTCGAAAGCAATCCTCCGGGTAGGTGATATGGGCCAGATCCCACGTTTCTCCGTCATTAGAAGATATTTCAACCCGCGTTACTCGCCGTCCACCACCTGCGTACGCATATCCCTCGATTTCGTATGTACTGTCTAATGCCAGGGATGATGTATCCAAGACTTCGTCATGATCTGGTCTCGCGATAGCACTGTTCACGTTGAGATCGCGGATGATATACCTATCAACAACAGTCAGACCTCACAATTCACTTCGTCATGCTGAAAAGATGAATCTGACCTTGGATCATACCACCAGTGATTCTCTGCCCGCGCTTGGTCTGCATCTATGGGCATGGGTAGTACCTTGTTGTCGCGGAAATGGAGATGATGCTGGCTCTCTTTCTCGGACAACTCAATCCTTGAGAGCCATTTGACTGATCTTCCACAGATTTGTGAAGGGACGACAAGGCGAAGGGGGAAACCGTGGTCTGGTTCAAGACTTGATACATGTCGTTAGCCGTTCGGTAAGCAAAACCATAAACTTAAGATTCATACGGTAGACCATTCATGCCCCAGGCTAACATCATACCTTTACGCCTATCTCGAGCCCAACTGAGCAACTGACTATTTAAGAGGAACAAATAAACTTCAGATAGAAAACACATGAAACGGCATACCTGGTACCGTAGGGGCCGTTGGGAAGATCATCACTCCCTTCGAAGATGACATACTTGGCTCCCCTTTGAGGAAGAATGTACTCCAGGACGTCGGCCAGGTAGACACCCGTAAAGAGCGCTGTAGAGATACCAGCTGCTCCCCAAGAGAATCCCAATGATTTCCGAACAACGTTCTGTTCTTTGCGTCTGTTGCCGGCACACACTAACGTCACCGGTATCGTAACTACCCTGAAATTTTCACGAAGGTCCCCCAATGTGAAGATGACAGGCCTTGAACACAATCTACGAAGAGGTAGAACAATTAATTTGAATATCAGCGCCAGATCTTCCCGACAGACTCACCCGTGGATTTTTAGCTTCCAGTCATTTGCCATCTGCTGGTCAATCTCTGGGACAGCACCATGATTACGAACGAAAAACAGACTACTTGGCGTGATGAAACCTTGAGCAAATAAATCTCGAAGCTTGGCCTCTGCGTTGAATGGGTGCCTTCCTGTCAAGCGAATCATTCTTTCATCTCGTGGTACCCAAGCGTCAGGTGTCTCGCTAGGCAGTGTGAATACAGCATCTGACAATCATCGGAGATTGAGAGCATCTTACGTGTCTGAGGGGCGGATGTTTTTGCATCCTATTTCTTGGGGTATACCCGGGAAACCCAAGTTCGATGGGAGCTGGCGTGCTTCCAGACGTGCTTCCCTATACTTGGGCTCTCGCCTCACAAGTGACGGCGAATAAAATGGGCTAGGCAGCTGAGCAACATTCTCAGTAGACAAGTCCATTTTTCCCTCTAAGTGGGAGGTAATTGAAGAGTCGGGTGAGTTAGGGGAGCTGAGACTATCGAGCGTTGATAGCTCATCTGAAGACCAGGTAAACCTTTCAGGGTGTGGAAACAGGTCGTCTGCTAGTGTAAAATGCATTGAATTCATGAATTTAATGGATAAAAATTCTACAAACCGACGTATGGCAGCATTGTTGCCATGTCTCAGATTTCTTTGTGGTTGTGCTCCTGTAAGTGTCGATATCTTGATTTAGGGCGACGCTCATATCTAATGATACCACCCATTTCCACCAATGAATGCAGGGCGATAAGCTGCATCAAAAATGGATGGGAAGTTACGATATCACTGGACGTTTGAAGTTTGAGGTTTTTGTCGCGTCAGCATTCAAACCATTCTATTCTTGGACGTCTAAATTGATCTATCATGCTATCGAACCAATAAGGTAGAAAATAGTACACATATTCTTAGACCTAGAACCATCTATAGCTCAGGGACGCGAATCGCTAATAATAGGATATTGATAACGATACATATGATTCCCATGATCCAAAATCCCTTGCCTGCTTCTGCCTGGAATCTGAAGACAAGGGCGAAAATGATTCCTCCCAGGTTTCCACAGGAGCCAACAAGGCCTGACATCAAGCCCTATTTGTGGAGATCAAAATCAGACTTTAGGGCATGAGTTAGACAAGACTCGCATTATTGGAGGCGTTGCAATGGGGGACCAGAGCAAAGTTGGCGCCATTTCCAAGTTCGGAAAAGATGGCCGAAATACAAAAGATGCCGATGAGAATTGGCACTAAAGATAAACACTGTATTAGTGATCCTACTGTCAAGATTCTGTAGCACACACGTTGTACGCTGCTACTTTGTTGCAGATAGAAGCCTCCTGCAATAAGGGAGATCCCCATTGCTGAACCACAAGAAAGCATCCAGATCTTCTTCCCCTCCGATCCAAAAGACCGGTAAAGAACATCTCCGAAATAACCACCGAGTGGACGCATTACAAAGTTCATGAAACCACTTTCAAGGTAAAGCAAATTCAGAAACATGATATGAGAGTACAAAAAGTATGAGCTCACAAAATAGATGTGTAATATCCTGCAGTCGTTTGCGTAAATCCCGGTAGACTTTTGCTGTAGAGAACAAAGAGTACATCTGCCATTTTGCTGTCGATCGTGAGTTCAACACCAAAAGTCGTAAGATAAGCCAGAGTCGGAAGCCAAGTCAGCGGATTGAATATAATCTTAGCCATCATGTTAAAGGTGAGGGACTTATTGGTAGCGACATCAACTGAGAGGAACTGAGGGTCCGTGACCTCCACTTCCACAGGATGAATGATGATAGCCGCATCTCTTGATGCTTTAGCATTTTTGTTTGAGTCACAAACCGACTTTTCATTGGCGCTCTGTGTCTCAGTAAAACTGGAGGCAGCGATATTGTGGCGATTCGACCATTTTCCAGTGGGGTGATCTTGGCCGAATATTAGAACCAACACTGCAATACTCAAAAGGACTGGAACGCTGCAGACCATTTACAAGTAAGTCAGTGTCAGCAAGCGATTGAAAACACCAACGTACGGGACGATGACAAAAGCTACACGCCATGCAACATGAACAGAAAGATTGTAGGTGCTTGTAAGTCTTTGAAATAACGAGGACATGATAACAAAAGTAGCCCCCCCACTGTGAAGTCAGTTATGTCTTCTCAAGAAGTTGAAATCGTTGTGCTTACCCCATGTTTCCTAGAAGTGTGTTGATCAGGCCATGCTCGAAAGAAAGTATATGACCTACCCCATCCCCCCACCAGAGCATTGGCAACACCCACACAATTTTTGTCGAAAAAGGCAGAGGTCCACGCCTGACAGGGCACAAAACATGCACCCAAGATCCCAATGAAAAATCGCACGGCATAAAGAGTCTCTGCACTGTGAGCAGTGCCAGCAAGTCCAGACGGGATGATTCCAAGAAGCAATGTGGTTGCCATGACCTTTCTTGGTCCCCATTGGTCAACCAAAGGCCCCACAAAAGCTCGGACGGCAAGGGTAGCGGCCAATGCAATAATATTAGAGTTGTTGACTTGACTATTGGTGAGCGCAAGGTCGGACATAATGGCGTCTGGGATGAGCGGGGGGAATGCAAACCAAGACAGAAATGCAACGAAAAATCCAACTGCGTGTTTACCCAAGGAGACATGTGCTTTGACTTAGTCCGATTCTTCAAGACCAAAATGCGAGGGGATGGACTTACGCCAACTGAGATGGAATACTCTTGCATATGGGTCTCTGAGGTTAAACACAGGTATGGTGCGGCTTTTCAAGTTAACAGGGTTTACGATAGCAGGTTCCCAGAGATGCGACCACTTGAAAGGAGGAGCATCCAGAGACCCAAGGTGCTCAACCATAGCTAGGGTATTGAAAAATTCCAGTTTGTTGAAATAATCCATTTGAATTTAGTTGTATTTATGTTATCCTCCATTCAAAAAGATATCGATCATGAGACAAAAATAAACCAACTATTTGCACTCGATAAAAGCGGCTTTGGCGTTCTTCGGAGATAATGATCTGGTGCAAGTTTTACCGCAGCTAGACAAGGTTAGACAAGCGTGGATAAGCGGTATTTAAGTACCATAATGGGAAGATGGCGCGCAAACAAGATAAGACCGCAGGAATCTTCCACAGATAAGATTTAAATTGCAAGTAATTTTCATTAACAGCCCTGATAAGCCCTGATATGAGAGCCCATGAGATAAGGTGGCGAGCTCGATCGCATTAGGCCGAGATAGCGGATAATTCGATATTAAGATGGTTGCCCGAGATTTATTTGTAGCTGAAACACAACGCTTTCCACGCTCATGAACAACGGAGCGATAACCGAGGGAATTTAATTTCGCAGCCGTCCAATCTTTTTTTAACTGGTTCGCATGACGCACGCGGGGATATAGAATAACGCTTGAAGTAGCAATACATTGAGGTATCATATGCAAACAACAGGTTGTATCTGGGCCATGAAGTCCCGGGATGCCAGGATATGAGGGCAAAAGAGAGGCGGACAGGTCACCCATCCAGTACACTGCGACTGCGTAGATGTGTCAGTGGAAGGTTAGTGGAATTCCCGCGCAGTTGTATTCGTAATAGTCACGTTGTGGCATACACATGGGCGTGACGCTCAATTTATCACATCAACGCTTGTTCTCTAAAATATCAATCTTTAGTGGCCCACTCCGCATGGGCGTTATCTTTGGGTTATTACAGATTTAATATGCGCTCTCAAGCGGCAGGCTCGTCTGATTGGACTGCTTGATCAAGAACTTATCCTCATAGTGTGGCTTGTACTGTGCAGCAACTCCTCCTTGTCACCTACTGGGCCGGATCCGTGAGCTCAAACACTCAAATGGAATCAACTTCTGTCTTTGTCGATGGACCTGATCTTGAAAAGCCGCTTGCCTCAGCCAAGTGTTTATCAAGCATGGACTTTCCTCAAGGAAGGGAGATCATATTTGTGTGTGAGTACCAGGGTTCTTCTTTTTTGAAGCTGCTAGGCCTGACTCAAAATAGGTGGTTTAGGAATGGTTGGAATAGGTTGGGAATATCATCATGGATAATAAACTCGGGACTACTGCTTACATCAATGGCCAGCGTTCATTGAGAAGCTTCTTAATCTCGACGAGAAACAGAAATATTTCATCCTGACTTGTGGAGAAGAGATGCATTTTGCTTACAACCGCGTTGGGTTAGCTACTTACTTGCATGATCAATTCTTGATCTCACATCACCTAGATTGACAGAGTACTTTGAGCATCGCAATGTACATTTGTACATTCAGCACTTGACCTTTACCTAACGCGTACCATTTCAGATTGAAAATTTATATCTGAACCCGCCTTCTTGGTATGCGGAACAGCAGCCAGATCGATTTCGTTATCATCTCTCAGAAACTGTTACGTCTCTTTCTCCCGAGCAACATCTGGTGTACACGAGCAAGGATAGGTCATTTCGATACGATAAATGTGTCATCGCAACAGGTTCGACTGCTAGCCTTCCGCCGTACACTTCCTTGAACAGGGTCGCGAAGACACGAGGAGTATTCTTGTATCGGAATATTTCAGATCTCGATTCTATCATTGCGTACGCGGAAAGAGATGATGTCCAGCATGCCGTTGTTGTTGGAGGCGGCTTGCTTGGTTTAGAGGCTGCAAAAGCCCTGCATGATCTCGAGACGTGGGTTTCCCAGACTCCAGCTCTAGCGAATCAGGAGTCAACCTTCTTTCAGAATATCTCATGTGAGCATTGTGAATCGCCAGGCTTACCCGCTTTCACGGCAACTCGATGGTGATGCGGGCGAAATGGTCCTCAACAAGATCGAAGCTTTGGGCGTTCGAGTCCTCACAAATTGTTCCCCTTCGGAAGAACTCACTCGCGATGCCGGGGATGGCTCTTGTTATCAGATTTTCACTGGTCTCAGGCTACAAGATGGATCTATTCACGACGCTGATATGGTAATTTATGCCATAGGAATACAGCCACGAGATGAGATTGCGAGAGACAGTGGTATTAAGTGTCATCCCAGTGGAGGAATTATTATTGGCAGTGATCTCCAAACTTCCGCTCCGGACGTTTATGCTATCGGGGAATGTGCAAACTGGAAGGGCCACTACTACGGGCTGATTGCTCCCGGAGGTAAGGTTTGCGCCAGTCCACTCATATTTCTAGTACCTCATCCGAATGTAGTTGAGATGGCGGACATCTTATCGTTTAATCTGACGCAAACTGAATCCCATGCGCCAAGGGCAATGAATGCACCCGACTTGAGCACCAAACTTAAGTGATTAACTTTCTTTGTTCCCTTAACTGAAGTCTCAGCTAAGATTCCTGCGGCAGACTTATGGGAGTTGATGTTGCTTCCTTTGGTGATTATTTTGCCGACAGGCGACACTCCGTAAAGGCGCAGCTAGCAACGGAGTTACTTGGACCAAAGGATCAAATCAAAAGTCATCCAATTTCCCGGATGCCCAAAGACATAAATTCAGGCGATAGGATTCTTAATTCGACTCAGTTACCCTTAGCATCGTCTACTCTAAAGAGACTAGTCGTACGCAAAACCGACGAGCCCATCAAATGCCTGATCTACAATGATCCTTTTAGTTCTACCTACAAGAAATATATCTTCACTGCAGACGGGAAATATCTTCTTGGGGGAATGATGATCGGGGACGTGAGTGATTTTGTGAAGCTCGTTGCCATTGTTAAAAAAAAAGTGTGCTTTCTCCCATCTATATTTGGAACACACGTTGATATGATCGTTTTACCTTCTAGAAAACTTTGGACGTCCCTCCTTCTCAATTCATCATCGGAGCAAAAAGAGAGGAAGAGGGAGATGATCTTGATGATGATGCACAAGTTTGTAGCTGTCATGTGTGTTTTTGAAGACGTTCCTTTGCATTTGCCAGATTTCTCAGGATTTGTTTAGAACGTTCTCAAACTTGACATCGTCAAATGCATTCAATCTGGTGACAACATCACTGTCAGCGATCTCAAACAGAAAACTAAGGCCGGTACTGGGTGTGGTGGTTGCATGCCATTGGTTGGTTTTTTCCCTTGATCCCATTCTCCGCTGACATTGTATCAGATAACAGCTTTGTTCAATGCTGAGATGAAGAAGGCTGGCCATACGTTGAATAATCATCTATGTACTCATTTCGCAATATCCCGCGCGGATCTGTTCAGCATCACAAAAGTCAAGAGGTTGCGTAACTTCAATGAGGTAATCCGCGAGGCTGGTGCCATCAAAGACGCTATCGGCTGTGAAATTTGCAAGCCCGCTGTTGGTAGTATCCTGTCGAGCTTGTACGTGCAGGAAAAGTCTGCCTCGTTACAGCGACCCATTAACTCACTCATTAGGTACAATGAGCACATTATGAAAGTAGAGCATCGCCAGAACCAGGACACAAACGACCGGTTCCTAGCGAACATTCAACGAGATGGCACTTTCAGTGTTGTTCCCAGGATTGCAGCAGGAGAGATTACCCCTGAGGGACTCATCGCCATTGGTCACGTAGCCAAGAAATTCAATCTATACACCAAGGTAGGCGATAAGCTGGCGATACATCCCTACGTCTACTGATCGTCCGGCCAGATAACTGGAGGTCAGCGTATCGATATGTTTGGTGCAATGAAAGATGATTTGCCAGAAATTTGGGAGGAGCTGAACAATGCCGGATTTGAAAGTGGCCATGCATATGGTAAGAGTCTCCGAACCGTTAAGTCCTGCGTTGGTACTACATGTACGTAATTTTATCATTTCTCTTGAGTTCTCGTTAACCCGATGTGCTGTAGGGTGTCGTTATGGTGTCGGTGACTCTGTGGGTCTGGCTGTGCAACTAGAAAATCGGTATCGCGGTGTGCGGAGCCCTCACAAATTTAAAGGTGGTGTATCAGGGTGCGTAAGAGAGTGTGCCGAGGCCCAAGGAAAAGACTTTGGACTCATTGCGACTGATAAAGGCTGGAATAGTGTGTTTTTTTCCAGTCTTTATCCCTCTCTTCTAAATGCTTTTGTAGTATTTGTCGGTGGCAATGGAGGTGCCAACCCTGTAAGGCGTTTCTTCTCATGTCTTGTCTTATCACGCTTAGTGACTCACTAGCGGCACGCTGAGCTTCTGGCAAAGGATGTTCCTCCTTCTAAGGTTGTCAGGGTCATTGACCGGTTCCTTGCCTACTATATTATGACCGCTGACCGGTTACAACGCACTGCACGCTGGATTGAGAATATGGACGGTGGCATTGAGGTTAGCATGTGTTAAGGTATTTTGGATTACCATGTTCTAAAAGCCTCGCCTAGAAACTGCGCAAAGTCATTATTGAGGACCAGCTTGGAATATGTACTGAATTGGACGCAATCATGGATAATCTTATCGGTACATATGAAGACGAGTGGGCAACTGTCGTGAAAGGTTGATCGCTTTTGCCAAGACCATCAAAAGCACATCTGATTCTATGTGTTTTCCCAGATCCTGCCAAACGGCTACAGTTCAAACAATTCGTGAATACCTCTGAACGTAGACAACAGACCGAACTGATTGAAGAGCGCGGTCAGAAGCGACCTGCTGACTGGCCCAAGACATCCGCGTCCCTGAGATTTACGCCTGACCAATTCGTCACACAAAAGCATCAATGGACATGGCAGACCGTAGCGAGGAAAGAGGATATGGTCCTGAACGACCAGGCCACTACTAGCGTAGCCGTCAAATACGGTGATACACAGCTGGCCGTTTACCACGTTCCCCGACGGGGACTTTACGCAAGTCAGCAGATGTATGTTTCTTGTCTCTCTTTCAGTTTTCATCTTAATTTGTTGTGCATGGCGTAGGTGTCCCCATCGTCGCGCTTTCGTACTCGATCATGGTATAATCAGTGATACGCCCAATGGTGATCTAGTACGCCGTCCTTACTCTCATACGAGGATCATGCATGAAGTTCACTCATTTTCTCTCAGTACATCTCCTGTCCACTACATAAACGGAACTTCGCCTTGACAGACGGGACGTGTTTGAATGCTTCAGAATATAGTATAATAACATTCGAGGCTCGTCAAACTGAATCTGGAGACGAGATTCAGCTCCTTTTGCCCCCAAAAGAAGATATCAATACCGTCTTGGGGACAGAGAAATGGTTTACTCGGCAAGCAGAGTCAGAGGCACTTGGATTGAATGCTGCAACGCAAGTAAGATTAGCCGATAGTACAGGACATTTTCACAGTCAGGGGACTAGCTTGGCCGGCTGTTCAGGCGTAGCATTGTGTAGTGATAAGAGACTGGAGTGGTAGTTGCAACATGATTGAATCGTACACTATACGTACATGTAGGCCACTCACCTTTCTGATTTTTGAGCAAATATCTTCGTCATTCTCGTGCAGAATGCAAGATTGGTTCCTTTTCCCAAAATGAAACACTCAGTAGCTAACAACTGGTCGGTCAGCTACCTGATCTGTCAGGTCCCATAGAGATAGTTTTATCGACGATATACCAAAGATCTGCGCGCCATGTTTACTGGCAGCTATATTGAGCCTTCAAATTAGAAAACTTTAGACAGCGTGATATGAAAAAAATGTGATACCTCAGATTTGATGGTACCTGTATTCTCTTTTTTTTTCAAATTAAATTGAGCCGATCTTTACAGAAAGACACGCTTGTCCTGTGATGATGGGCTGGATCGAAAAAAAAGACTGATGCGGCTGCCATTGCGACTCGTACGCTTTCTTCAAAACACATATCCCCTTTTTGATGTCGTGAATATAAATCAATGATAAATCATACTCCGTGTTGATCGGGGGGCTATCGTCGATTTGTGCAAAAGTGACATTGTGGTTTAGTTCGTGTAGGTATGGTTATAAGATTATGATTCATCCTTTTTTCAATTTTAAAAAAAAGAAAAAATCTTGGGAAGTACATTGTGTCCTGAAAGAACATCAGGAAGGGCGCGATCCCCGGGTTTCCAGGGAGCACCTCTCTCTTTCTAGCCGGAGCGTATCAGAGTCACTCTTGAATTGTACAGTTACATTTGACATGGAACCGTTCTGGATCATTTCAAGGGATGTGGGTCAAGAGCAACCTAAAATCAAGCGCGTGCAAATGGAGAGAGAGAGAGAGTAACCACAGATTCAATCGAGCTTGCTGATTCACTGACAGGCGGAGGGATATCAAAAGACGGAAAGAAGATATATATATATATATTCACGGGGGAAAAAAGAGAGAAAGGTATAGAAGAATGGACATGAGGAAGGTATAGACAAACATGAAGGAATATGATATGAAGGGCGTAAACAAAAAAGTCAACGACGACCATGAAATTAATCATTACGAGGCACATTCAAGAAAAGGAAAAACCTCCTACCAAATCGACCTCCAAAGAGCGTTCATCTACATGTAGAAGAAAAAGAAAGAAAGAAAAAAAAACTGAAAAAAAACACAAAAAATAGTCAAAAACTAACGGAAAAGATCCAAACGCTGATCGTGCGAAGGATACCGGTACGCCACAAATTCCGAATCTTGCGATACCAACTCCTCAAGAGCTCTTCTCGAAACAACCGATATCCTCGAGTTATACTGCCCAGGAACCGCCGTACTAAGACCACCAGACCGCGAATTGAACATGGCATTATTAACACACCACTCATCCTGACTACCATCCGGCATCGTAGGGAACAAATACGCAGACTTCTCACTCGAGAGGTCTTGAGACTTGTTGTTTTTCTTACCCAAGAGATTGCTCAAACCAAACTTGCTTTTCCTCTTGGTGTCTTTCGACAATGGTTGTGGTGAATGAGGTGATGATGGTAGAGCCTCTCGGATATTGTCAATACGACCTAGTGATGCCCTTGAAGATCCAAACTCATCATAACGGGGTACGAACGATTTCCGTGAATCAAATGAGATGGTGTTGCCACTGGTATAAATAGGCTGAGAGGACAAATCAGGTTTTGACGACAAACCACCAAACGATTGGCGGCGTGCATCAACGGAACGGAACGGGGTGATAGGAGGCTGGAATTCGTGGGCTGCGCCTGTACCTGAGGGAAGAAGCCGGTGGTCATATGTGAAGACTGTTCTGGACCTGTCACCAGTAAGAGAAGTCGCTGGTTCTTCATTGGGAGGAATAGGAGGAAGAGATTTCTCCCGGTGAATTGGAACAACAACCTGCGCCTGATGGGGACTAGGAGATGTCGAGCGGATCCCAAGTTGTCGTAGATCAGATACGGATAAGGTTGATTGAATACCCTTTGCATTTTCTGGAACCTTTGTGAGCCCATCTTCAAAGATATCCTCAGCGTCATCAAACTGTCCATTTGATGCACCTCTGATATCGATAGCATCCAGACCCGGCCCTGGAGGACGAGAGGAGACCGGGGAAGGAAGGGAACTGGAAGGCGCTGTCGGCGGTGACATCCCGGAAGAGGCATACCCGAACTTGGGACCTGTAAGAATCGAAGGACTGGAATTCTGCCGTGCCCCCGTCAAAGCCATGTCAGACGATCTACGATTCACGAGATAGGAAAGGGGTGGTGGTGGTGCTAGTGGCGTATCATCCTCTGATTTGTCGCGTATATGTTGGTCGTCAAGATTGAAGGTATCATCATTCTTCTGACCCGTCATTTTACGCCAAAGCTTGGTGAGAGCTTTTGGTTTCTTGCCATTTTCAGATTTAGACTTGCCCGGCGTAGATGCCGAAGCATCCAAAGAAACCGCCGGTGGCCAGATCTGACTGCGACGGGGTGAATTGAGGTCAATGGGAGGGCCAGACGCGTAACGTGATGCCTTGTGATTTTCTCGCTGGAGAGCAACACTATCAATAGATCAGTAATGCTGATCGAGTTTTAGATTAGTAGTTCTACTTACTGCATGTCAAGTAAGCTTCCACCTGTCATCGCAGAGGCAGCAAGACTATCCTGGCTTCTCCAACCAGCACTGAGATTCCGGAACCCAAAGAACCGTTTTTTGGGAGAATCCGAACCAAGACTGTGCACATCAGAGAGTGACGCCTGAGAGTAAAACCTCGGAAGATCGGGGCGTTCGTTTGGGGCAGTGAGGATACTGATGGGTCGGACCGAGCTTGTGTGAGAATAGCGAGAATATGGCTTCAGGCTCGCACCATGATCAGTATGCAAACCGTTGCTGCCGACAGATATGATCGAAGTGACATCAACGGCAGAACTTCTGGAAGACTTCCTCGCACGCCTCTCTTCCTTGCGCCTTCGCTCCTTTGCCTCTCGTTCTTCTCTGCGAACGTCTACATGCTCTACAATCATCCCGTTCTCTAATAGAGTAATTTCTCGAGATTGAGAAAGGTTGTGGGAATGACCAGCAGGGGATGTTGACTTTGGAGGCTTGATGCGAACACCACCAGTATCATCTGCAATGGCAGCATGACTTCCCAGGTCATATGCAGAACTTCTCAATTGGGTATACGCATCTCGAACTTTGTTATCCAACTGTTTGGCTTCCTGCATAGCCTGGACACGGGCGTGAGCCTCTTCCCTCAATAGCGCTCGTTGTGACTTGACATATTTGGAAACCGTTTGTTGCCGGGCAGCTGGTTCTTTTGGATTCTACACAAAAAAAGTTGAGAAGGCGCTCCATGAAAGATATATGAATACGCACAATGCTTAGCCATAACCTAAGATTTTGTTCGGTGAGACGTCCACCTCTAAGTCTGGGCCGACTAGGGTCGTTACTAATGACACCATTGACCTCATCTTCCAATTCTCGTCTTTTCAGCTCTTCAAAAGCAGCATCGCTGGCTCGGTCCCAAACGCCTGGCGAGGTGACATCAACATCGGCCATCTCTTGGTCGCGCATGGTACATTCAAGACAGACATCCTCTGGGGGAGGCGGTGGCTGAGCAGGCTGCGGCGGAGAGTAGACAGGATTGAGAGGGTTGACAGGGTCTGTCGGAGTGATGTATGTCGGCTGCTGAGGATAAGCACGATTTCGGGGGGCGACAGGAGGAGAGTAGTTGGGTGAGGCGGCAAGAGGCATTATTTGCGAATATTGAGCATTGGTCGGTGCAGGAGAGGAGCTGGAAGGGACGGCAGCAGCAGGATGGCGGGGAGAAGAACGATCTTGGGAGGGGCGGACAAACTGAGGAGTTCCTGTGCGGGTGAGTGGAGTGTTGTTGCTGGATTCAATGGCAGTCTGAGGCGTTTCTGAAGAACCTGGCTGAGGATCTTCAGGGCTGTACCTGTCCACCACACGACGGGCCAAAGACACACTGCCCCGAGGTGGCTCTGGTGACTGTGAGGGCACCGACAGCATGCTCTGCAAGGCCCGGCCTGGTGGCCAGCTCTGCGAAGCCGACGACGGTTGCTGTTCTCCCGAGGATCTTCCTGGGCCTCTCTTCGTGGCATCCGAGCTCCTTTTGTACAGAGCGCTGCCATCAGACGACAGGCCCTGCATTGGCTGGTCCTGCACAGCTGCACTGCTCGCTCGTGAGTGTGAGGATGAAATCGTCGGGTATCTGTTATCTCCAGAGCGGAGATCCATCACAGGAGGCTGTGGGCATAGCGGTCCAAGGACAGATTCAGTGTGGGATACATGCAGGGCAGCCGCCATTGCGGGGTACGTTAGGGTAGACACAATGCTCGACGTCCTAGCCAATCGCTATGTAGAGGAGACCGCTGGGCAGGACGGCGAGAACAATGGGGAGGAAGATGTGGGCGGAGGCTGGCAGTGTTACTCATGTAACGCTTCTCATCACGCGGTCTTCCCCACTCTAATTCTGTATTATTTCTACTCTATCAACATTCTCTAGCACTACTTTCGGTACCTACAGCCCCTCGTCATCAGCACAAAAGCAGCCGGAAGACTTCCAGACACCTACCAGAGCACTCCCTTGCGGCTTCTCCGCATCTTACGTTGCAGCTGCAGCATCCCATACAACAACGCTTCAGCAGTCGGAGGACATCCGGGCACATAAATGTCGACCGGAACAATTCCTATAACAAATTAAAAAAATCCGAACCTGGACAACACCATTCAAATGACTCACTGTCGCAGCCACGAACAACAGAGTAGGAATAGTGGTAGTAACCACCACCATTTGCACACGAACCCATAGAAATAACCCATCCTGTCGCCACAGTCAGCCGTTTCCTTCTATTGAAACTGAAAACATACGGGGCTCAGGCATCTGGTCATACACCTTCCTCAGTGCCGGTGCCATCTTATTCGTCAGAGTCCCAGCCACAATCATAATGTCGCTTTGACGCGGACTGGCACGGAACACAACCCCTAGCCTGTCCTGGTCATAGCGAGCAGCGGCCATATGCATCATCTCCACTGCACAACAAGCAAGGCCTGGGTAGATGTATTGAATATTTCTTCTCTCTCAGTGTAGAAAGAAAAGTGTGTATCACGGACCAAAGGTCATGGGCCACATGGAACCCTGTCTAGCCCAATTGGTCACTTTGTCAAGTGTTGACAAGACATACTCTAGAAAAAAGGAAGCATTTATCATATATGAGCACAGCTCCCTATCAACGTGAAAAAAAAACTCGCCTGCACGGTTCTGTGGATGTTCGAGACTAAATTGGTTTGACCCTCGTTTAGCAATCTCAGTAGCAGGCGGAGTATCCGTCGAACCAGGTGGTGGAATCGTCTGTGCTTGTTCTGCTTGTCTTGTCGGCAGCGATGCACTGAAGGAGCGGCAAACTGAGAAAAACCATGTCAATTCAGCTGATCTATTATTTCACGAAATCGCTAGCTTTCGATCCACCTTGCTGCGGTCTTACAAAGGTTCGTCTTGCTACACAACTAGCTACCATGTTCATATAAGCACTCTTAGACTACATATTCCAAGAATTTGACATACCAGCATACCTCGAAACGAGAGACATGATCAACTAAGACAGAGAGAGAACGTGCTCAGGTAGGGATCGGGTGATCACGTGATAGACTTAGTGTCCAATAATATTCAGTGGAATTCAATTGGTTGATACCAACATTTATGATTTATGCAAGATACTTTACAAATACAAATGCGAATAACAATGTTGTGGACATACCTATGCATCACTAAAAAAGAAACTATAAACTACAAATCTAGTCCCAACAAAACGAATCCCGCCGCCAACAAATCTACCAATTCAAACACCAGGCACAAAAAGTTCCAATAATTTGAAACAACACAAATGCTCATGAAATCAACCACGGATGAGTCTTCACCTCCTGTATCTTGATTCGCGTTTTAGGATTGGGATCAAGACACCTCCGCATCAGATCTAAAGATTCCTTCGACAGTGTCGCCCCAGGAGGCTTATAAATGACAATCTTGCCCTGCGCAGCAGCCCTCACAGAAGGAAACGGTGACGTTCCTGTCAATAGATACGAAAGGAGAATCCCCAATGTCCAAATTTCAGCAGGGGCTGCCTGATATCGTTTCTTGAGCAGAATCTCCGACGAGGCATAGGCAGCGGTGCCAAAAAACTGAGCATAGTACGGCCGAGATTTCTCCGGATCGGCAACGCAAGCGCTCCCAAAATCAATCAGCTTCACCTGGAGATTGTTTCGATCAGTGTTCCATACTCAAGACGTGTTTCAACGTACCTTCAGGTTATGATCAATCACCAGATTCTCATCTTTGATGTCCCGATGCGTTATGCCCCGGCTATCAAGATAGTGCACAACGTCAACTACTTGTGCGAAAACATGGCGGGCTTGTGACTCCGATAACCGCTTGTCATCCGATTGCTCAATACACTCGAATAGATCATGCGAAGCACGTTGACTGATTTCTGGCGGACTGAAATGAACTGTATGCTCAAAGCAGGACGGATTCCGACAATGCTCTCCATCATTACGCAAACAAGATCCTTCCTGTGGAGGCGTAGAGGGTCCGGAGCATAATTCAAGGGACCGCTCAGATGTTGATGGGGACAAAGACGGAGTCGAAGCAATACTGTCAAACTTCTGTGCTTTTTCTTGCCCCTTTTTCCATGGTGTGCCGTGTAACTCTTGCACCTGCGAGGGGGGTGAGTTGAATAAATCGGGTTTCTGATTGGACAGGGCACAAAGGACATACCAGGTAAAAGTAGACCTCATCCTCAAAGAGGTCAAAAAACTTAACCACATTGTCGTGGTTGACGGTAGACAAGAGCACAATTTCCGTCGGAAGTCGCCCTAGTAACTCATCCTCCGTCCATGCATGCTCCGGAACCTTCTTTCTGATGATGAACTTGACAGCAACTTCTTTTCGCGAAAGGCGGTGTCGCGCAGTCATCACAAAACCATATCCCCCTGATCCGAGCTCATCTTCAAGTTGATATAATTCAACAAAGGCGGAATTTAGACTGTGATCTTGAGGGAAGTTCAATGAATGCAGCTGGGCCTTGGTATTGAAGTGATGCTTGAACGGGGCTGTCGGCGCCAGGGAAAAGAAGGGGGTAGTTTCGCCAGAAATTAGGCGGTTGTCGGCGAGATACCCAACATGGATTGGACGTGCAGCAATGGCCAACGGGTCATCTGTCAGGCAGAAAGTGTAAGAAACATGCGCCTGAATTTCAACCTGCACGCACCCTGAGCAGAATCTGAACCTAGCGACGCAGACATGAACAGTTCAGACACTTCTTCCATGACGGAAGGCAGACGCAAATTCGGAAACGGCTCCAGGGTCGACAAATCGTCTTCCATAGGAGGAAGAGGAGATTTTGGAAGAGGAGGTTTTGAAGGTTGGACAGCTGCGCGAAGAGCATCTGTCCCCGGAGTTGAAGAACGGGAGAAGAGAGCTGATAAAAAGCTATTGCTGGAGGTAAACATCGAGTCGGCAACTCGTGCTGTGATAAAATGTTTTGGTAAATCTAGCAGAGAACGACAGAAGATGGCTCAAGAAATGCTTGGAGGCAGCGAGAAAGCGAGGAGAGGATGAGGGGAAAAACCAAGCGAGGTCGAACAATATATGCAGACTGGAGCAGCCAAAGTCCGATGGATGAAATATGCCCTTTCCGCATTTGGTCGATGATCGATCACTTGCCTTTTCTATCCAGTCTCTCTCCGCTCCAAAGTGGATTGACAGAAAGACATTGTCTATTCATCGACAGACAGGATACATAATTATTCCGTAGCGGCCCCTGCAAGAGACCACATATAGTAGCACCCTTTTTCCATGTGTCATAAGTCTGCAGCCGCATGATGTGATGTGACGCTCGGGACCCACCAATACTCCTGTATGGTTTCCAGTGCTCTGTAAGATTTTCCATCTCCTGTGGGATCAATAGCGCCCCTCTTAAAATAGATAGCCCTCAGTGCCGCGGAAAACTCCAAGTTCACCAGCACGTACTTGACTTTTTTCTTGCCTCCAATCCGGCTCCGCAGCTCAGTGACGCTCAGCGTCTTGGGAAGAGGCCGGACTTCTGGGCCTGCAGGCTTTCGCAAGGTTCGGGATATAGATGGTGTGAAAGGGGGAGGAATTCCACCTGGTGTATCCACATCTTTGTCCTTGACCTGTCGTTTGGGACCGGAGTTGTCGTGGCTGGGAGTCTCGCTTAAGATCGAAGAATCCTTCTCAGTTTCATCGCCACTGTCAACATCATCTACTTGTTTCGAGTCTGACTCGGACTTTTTCGTCAATGATTCCGTGTTAATCTTCTGTGGGCTAATATCGACACGGTCCACAGGAGAATGCAATGCCAAAGTCCAGCGTGCTATCCCACGCTGCACGCTCAGATCTCCTTCAAAACACTGTTTCAACGGCGATCTCGATAGTAATCAAAATGTGACAACGAACCTACTGGTAAGATGTCTGGACGTCGGAGAGAAAATATAGCAAACATATCAACTAAATTCATCAGTTCAATCAAGTCGTATTGATAGGGCACTGTCCACTTGCCGGTCCACTGTGACATAGCCGAACAAAAGAACATTATGGTATGAGACTAGTTCATTCGCTCGTGGGGAGCAATTGGATATCATACTTACACGCCCAATTCCCCGCACCTGTATTAACATTTCAGCCAACTCCTCGTCATTAGCGGACAGTATCTTCTCTGTTGACAAGCGACCGTCCGCAAATCGCTGAGCCAAATCTTGAACTACAAAAATATAGACATGCTCATTCAAGTAAAATTTGACGCACTGTATTCTGCTTTACGCATGCTCAATCCAGCTGTTCTTAGAATAGATGTCTCTGTTGCCGCCACTTGAACAGGAGTTGGGAACGAATCCGCCCTTTGTGATGATGATGGTGATAAGATCCGCCTGCGTCGAAAAGAATTCTTTGAAATAACGTACGCGACTTGTCCCGGTTTCTCAGGAAGTGTTGGATCATATAACCGTTTGAATTTGTGGGTAATTGACTTAGCAGCCATCCACGATATTTGCTGTCCTCTGAATTGACAAGCATTATAAGAGTTTTTTTATGTTTCATCGAAGAAGGTAAATACATACAAGATTGAAGTTGATAGTGCTCTATCATTTGACCATGAGTACAAGATGGGAGATCTTCTTAGTGCAGCACCAACCTGAAAGGATGGAACTGTTCCAGATTCTCATAAGGTTTGCATGGCATCCTATCGAATATGTCCTCAAAACGATGGTCTACCCTGATCAAATGCTCCTTGGCTTTTTCAAGGGAAAATGTTAATGTGGCAGGCACAAGCGCATCTGCATCGTCCTTGGGCATCAGCGCGGCCACCGCAGGGAGAGGCTGAGTAGGGGTCATAGTTGGTGCTTGGATACCAGATGCCCCCTTGCGAGCTCTCTTCCTCACACTGCCATCAGGCTTTTCAGACCGTTCTTCGACAGCTTTCCTCTTCACGGCCGCCACTGGAGCATCGTATCCTTTGCTGTTGCCTGAAGAAGACTTTCCTAGTATTTTGGTAGCTAGTCTTGCTGAAGTACGTATTGTAGGCATCATGAGTTGGCAACAGTCATACAAGACCGTGCGTAGAGAAAGAGGATTCCTTTGACGCCCAATACAATGCAACTTGGCTTTGTCATGTAATGCTCTAACCATATTTAGTTCATGAACTCTCGCGATCCAGTGAGGGCACATGTTTAAAACAAAGTCTCGATCTCCCCTCGGACAGCGTCGGTCTCCCCTCGGACAGAGTCAGTCACCCCTCGGACACATGGATTATTTTTTACCCGACCCACCACGGAAGTGTCACCCCATACATAGCAGTCACGTCATCCGATCTGATTTCTCAAAAAGTTGGGTCTGTTCCACAATCCACCTAGCATGGTTATAATGATCGGCCTTTAACCCACATCAATGTCTATCAATCGGTGACTTTCCGGTCGTTTTGAACAGGGTGGATTATGTTTTTCCAAATGGGACGTCTATCATGATCCAATCAAACTTCAGTTCAGACAGCGTAAATTACATCTAGGACCATCCCTAGTATCAGTATTTCGGTGATTTCCTTTAATGTGATACATTGTCGGAAGAAACCCTTGCTAGATACATCTGGAGAGTGATCATACTTGTTTGACGTTGCTCAAATTTGATGCCTGAGCAACCACCCGTAGAACGTGCTTATGTGATTTCATCGGAGTCTACATCGTAACTGATCATCCAGTCAATCACAATCGTTGCTCGGCTATCAGAGAGCTCATCAAGAGAACAAGGAGTCCACCCACCATTCCATGTGGAGAAGCACGATACTTGCAAGTTATTCTATCCTATCCAATTTATGGTAGAAAAAGCAGTGGACTATGAGATATCTTTCCAAAACCTGCATTAGCTTGTGAATGGAAGAAGAGCTTGCTTGAGAAATGTCTGAAGAAACAGGATGTGTGCGCTTTTCTCCAAAAACAAAATAAGCCTACTATCCAGGGTCACACACAGCCACCTCCTGAGATTTCGGTCACTTTTCGAAAACTTGCCAGAGAGAACAAAGGAAAGAAGCAGGGTAAGATGTGATTTTGGCCATGTGATATTTAGTGGATTCGAGAGAGGATCGTAAACGAGCAATCAGCGATGGACAACTGTGATCAAGATAATCAGTTTTTATCAGTCTACTGCGTAGGGTCACATATTGCCATCAAGGCCGCAGCCAAAGCTAACTCCTATTGACAGCTTGCCACTAGTATGTTGAGCCATATTCACTGAATGGGCCAACCTCGGTTAACCTCGCCACGCACCATAAGATGGTGGCGCTCCATCGTTTGACCACTGATAAAGCACGCAACCGGGCGTCATTTTTTATACTTTAACTGATTCATCATGATTCATCTCCGTTGCTGTGAATAAGAGCCGGCCCTGAGATCCACCCTCCGTAGTCACGGGACGAGGCTTTATAAGTACTGTCACCTATCACCAAGGCTAGTTAGAAGTATGTCTGGTCGTGAGTCATTTCATTCCCCTAACACTTTTGCCATTCAGTTCAATACATTACTTCAGGATACATTGTCATGTTTAAGGACTCGGCTTCGGAGGCTCAGATTGAACAATACAAGCAACGGCTTCAAGCTGAAGGTAAGCATCTCTCTCTTAGTTTCAGCTTTTCAACGATTAGAGACACTCTGATCGTTCATGCTAGGAGGAAGCATCTATGCAAACTACGATTCCTTACTCAAAGTGAGTCGATCAATATCTATTCATTCAGTTGATGAAACTTCGTTCAGGGTTTCTCGGCCAATATTCCAGATCAATTTGTTTCATCTTTTGCTCAGGATGACTTGGTCGATTACATTGGTGAGCAACACAAACTCTTTCCACGAACCAAATCATGAATTTGCCTTTAGAACCCGATGGAATTGTAACAACTCAAACAGAGAAATAAGGGAAAATAAGCATTGGACAGTAAACGAGAATGTTTCGTAACGTAATTGTCAATGATCAATTTAGGGAATTATCCAAGGTTTGAGGGGTATACGGACTTGATATCTTGAAGGTGGCTCCTGTAACGCCAGCTACAGTTACTGTATCGGAGACGAAAATCGCTGGAACGGGTGCGATGAATGGCTAGGTATAGGCTTCTACACGGTCACTGGATGTGGCTTTAGTTCCTGCCCCCTGTCTGGGAAGCCAGCCAACTCATCCTTGCCCTCCGGGGAGTTTGATGTCAACACGGGTGGATCTGGGAAGTCCCATGGACGAGGAACCTAGAAGAACAACGTCACAAATACAGACCAGTGAGCTAGACATGAAGGAATTTATACCAGAGCGGCGGGCATGATCCTGAGATTAGTGAACATTCAGCCTTAAATTGACGGGTGCCAAGCTAGCCTCACCAAGTTGCGGCACATACAACCCCTTTTCCTCGGTTCTGCTTTTGAATTTGATCGAACTCGGAGTCGGCAAATTGCGCAATGTACCGGATAAAAGGAAGTATCTCCCGGATCCCATTATTCATGAGCGAGAGGGCAGCAAGGAAGTTCATGACAGCACCAGAAATCGAGTGTACACTCTGGAGTAGATTTTCAGATGCCTGATCAAAGAGAATGGTAGAATTACGAGAGACTGACTGCAAGAAAAGCAAGAGATGGAAGCGGCAATACCAATTCAAAGCCCCACCAGTCTTCAGAGTGATCAGCTGAGAGTCATAATTAAACTGTAATGTGGTCACGCACAGGTAAGAACCGACATTCGATCAGTTGGCGGAAAGACACCTGGAAACGTTGTTCAAAGACTCAGTGAAGCATTGGTGCATACACACACCTTTGTGATCTGGCAAGATATTTTCCCCAATCGCGAATCCTAAGGTCATTAACTCGGGAGTGATCTGCTCAAACCCGTTTATGATAGTCTCGGGTGTTGGAACTGCTCCTGCCAGAATGCCAGGGCCATCGCCGGGTTGCCCGAGTCCAAAGTCAGGAGAATTTATAAAGTCAATGATATGAACTTCATTAATGAATTTCCAGAGTCTTTCTACGGATAAATTGGTGGTAGCCAGAGAAAAGAAGTCCAGCTCAGTACTACTCCCTTCCGACTTATTGGAGAAATAGTGTCGGTGAGCTTCGGCGTCTGGGTGTGGGAGACAAACGGCATGCATGGGCCGGACCATTACAGGTGCGTCTTTCTGGCCAAGTTCGGCAGTCACTGACGAGTGGTCACCTGAAGGTGAAAGAGTGCGGAGTTCAGCAATGATGGGATTGGCATATTTGGACTCGGCTAGATGGGACTTGACTTGAAGAAGCTGTGGCTGTGCCACTATTTTGGTGACCTTGGGCCTGATAGCAGTTGGTTGTCCGGTTATTAATCCACGAACAATGAGAGCATATTTCTTCGCTTTTCGCTTGGAAGGTGGTGTGAGCAACATCAGGTGCCGATATCGAGCCTGATTTTCCTTGAGGTCGGTAGATGCCGTTGTCCCACCAACCACAGTGTGAGTCAAAGGATCAGATTTGGAGACAGACGATGGAGGATTGAGAGGATCCACGAGCTCTGAGGGTGGTGATTTGGAGAGTCGAGAACGAGTGCTCGGATGTACGGAGGGGGAATTTGACTGTGATTGTGAAGAGACTAATTGACCCATGAATGTGCGGTAGAAAGGAGTGGCAGGGAGTTTGCTATCAAGAAGGAACTATCTCCTTGGTATAAATTCATGCCTCAACAGCAGAACTGCAAGCATGCTAAGACCGGTAAGTAAAGAGCTTGCTGGCGACGCAAGAGAAAGATGAACTCAGTCCAAATTGAGGTTACTGTAAACACATTCCCGGCTCTTCGTTTACGGTCATGAGTCAGGTTTATTAATAGAGTATAGCCCTACCATACTCCCTATACCTCTCTCCAGCAGCAGGTGGCGGCAGCAGATAGGAGAATCACCTGTATAGCACTGTAGAACGCATAGAGGGTGTTAGAAAAGCAGACAGGAGCTTAGAATCACACTTGAGCAGTAGTGGGACTTCGTAGTACTCAAGGAGTCCTATGTCACGTCACGTCATGCTCTGTGACATGCGTGTGACTATTGTGCATGATGCTTTATTGCAATAATGTAAGTATCGAGTTTATCCACCTTGATCACTTGCTGATTTCGCGGGTAATCTATGACACGTTGGTAATGTGACTTTCAACAATAGATGTGTTCGTTCGCCAAATGACTGGCTGATAGGCACCATGTGGCTATGCTAACAACTTCGGATCAGCGCTTGCCGTAAGGCGAATTATTTCAAAGAATAACATCAGCACGGGCACTGGAAGTTCACACTCATACTATATGCATTAGTGAGCTTTCTTATGATTCGCCATGATCGCTTCAAGTACTTTCAAGAGAATTGTCAGGTAAAGGAAACATTTGTGTTGCGTAGTAGGAGGAAATGCTGACAGGGTGAACATTTTCGAGGAGGACCACACCAGTGCTATGGGCAATACCAATGGGTGAGTTCATGACCCGTTTGTGAATACATGTGTCAGTATAACTCAAAGCAGGTACTGGTGCGATTAGCATCCTATTTTTTGCCTTTCCATATGGACAGGGCTCACAGACCTTGACAATCCTCAGTCTCATATTTTATTTCCTGAATATCTTTCTTTTCCTTTTATTCAACATATCGACAATAGCACAACTCATGATAGAGCCCAAGGCATTCATTCGCTTGCTCAAGCATCCCAGCTATAGTCTCTTCTTCAGCTGCTACCCAATGGGGGCTACAACAATTCTCAGTGCTTCTGTCAATGTAGTTTACTATCATTACGGCGTCGGTGGGCAAGTCTTCATTTGTTTTCTGTGGATTTTATGGTGGATCAATGTTGCCATTTCATCAACGTGCTTCTGGGGAGGAGCTTATCTAATGTAAGCACTGAACAGTTTCCTTTTCTTTTCAACGTGTCCAGGGTCATTACTTGTTTCGTAGGATTACCCAACATTCGCATGCACTGTCCACTATGACGGCATCATGGATTCTTCCCGTCGTCACATTTGTGGTCGCATCTTCAACAGGTGCCGTGATTGCAGAACCTGTTAGGGAGTTCTCTGTTCACGCAGCGCTCGTAACCGTTATCGTTGCTGCGTTCATCCTCACTTTGGGATTATCATTGGCATCAATGATGCTTGCAACTTATGTTTTGAGACTGGTAGTCTATGGTTTCCCTCCAGGATCAAGTGTCTTCTCCGTCTTTCTTCCCCTCGGTGTTTCGGCCCAAGCATCATACTCTGTGTCGCTGATTGGGGCCGAACTCCAATCACTTCTTCCACTTCTCTCTTCCCATTCCCCTTTCTTTTCCCTTCGAATCTCTGGAGACGTCATTTACATGTTCTGCTCGGTTCTTTCGTTCATTCTCTGGTCATGGGCGGTCTTCTGGATCAGCTATGCCCTTCTTGGGTTCGTCCACGTCCTCAGACACACCAAACTCCGATTCAAGCTTACAGCTTGGGGCCTCGTCTTTCCGAACGTAAGTGTCTTGCCATTGATGTACCCGTTACTCTTCTCAAAATATTTGAAAGGGTGTCTTTGCCAATATCACCCTACATCTAGCAGATGTCTTTGATTCAGGATTTTTCCGAGTACTGGGAGCTATTCATTCAATTCTGACTCTCCTGTTGTGGTGCCACATCTCCTACAATTCTCTTCTCATGATCCCTTCTCTCATTCAAACCCCATTGACCGACATCGACGAAAAGAGTGGAACTGTCAATGGATCCTCTGAACAAACTCAGGGTTCGCCCCGAATATTCCAACCAAGAGTTATCTCACTTGATGATACACACGCAAATGGCTGTAACGATCCTGTGATTGATGAATCACTTGGTCGAAGGATTGTCGAGTAGAAAGCAGATAGTCGTTCTTGTATCTCGGTTTTGATCCTATTGTAAATTTTAGTCAAAATAGAATATGCCAAACAGTTCATACAGTCCATGTTTTGTTGTAATGTTTCAATGTCATAGTATAGACGATCTAGTATATACAGTAGATAACAAGCCTTGTAGCTTGCCCATCCAGCCCCCAGCACCATTGTACTTGTTTGCTATAGTCCCTTCAGCGTTAAAGTTTTTGCTCAAAAGGCACCTCTAATGAGTTAGCTCGATTAGGCCTGCAGGCACAGCCACTGGACATCCTGGTCTTTACCTCAATTACACATCGCATATCCCCACAACCCAACAGTCACCATCGCTTGCTGAGATTCATGCCCGACAGATCCAATCGTGATGGATACCAGCCTATTTCCCAGAATGTCGATGACGAGGCTGATGTTGGCCTCCTTGGTACGGGTTCAAGGACACGAGCCATGACCTCTTCTACACGTGGCCTGACTCGCAGTCGACCTGGTACTATTGACCTTAAGAAGCTCGACAATGCCTTCAAGAGGTTTGAAAATTTCTTTCCGCCTGTTTTAGGCTCTGCTGCATTGTCTTTCTAGATGGACGGAGTCGATTGCCCACAAGGTTAAACGAAAACAAAAGAAGAAACAAGAACATCTTAAGAGACAGATATGGAAGAGTGTTTTTGAGCCCCATGTACGGAGCACTTCAACATCAGATATCATGGTATATGGTTCCATATTTTTTGCTAGTTCCCAGCGCTCAGCATTGGTGCTGGCCAGATTAAGACGTTGGAGCATAAACCTCCTATGACCCAAGAAGACTTTGAAGTGTGGGTAGTTCTTCTAATTCTGGGGAAATTTCTGTCAATGACTGATTGTCTCCGGTCTAGCTCATTAGTACAGTCTGTGAAGAATGCAATCTCAGACGGCATTCATCCCAAGATCATCTCGAAGGGCTCTTCAGGATCATACTTTGCTCGTACTAAGATTTCTGGAGGACGAGTACAGACTATCGCGTTAGTATACTTATGATTTATCGATCTCCACTTCATTACGTGTCAACTCTCAGGGTGTTCAAACCCAAAGACGAGGAGCCCTATGGGCGGCTCAACCCTAAGGTGAGTATGATATGACAGGATTGGGATACCAAAGAGCTATCATCCCTGTATTTCAGACGACGAAATGGATCCACCGACAATTTCGTTGGATTATTCCGTTCGGTCGTGCTTGTTTGATACCCAATCTAAGGTTCGGGGTCATGACCTCACCTCAAATGACCTTCCTGAATTTCTACAGTTATATTTCAGAAGCTGCCGCATCGCTGCTTGATAGAAGACTAGAACTGTATATTGTCCCTCCTACTTACCTTGTTTCGCTGTCTAGCCCCGTGCGTTGAGTTGCTCGCCAAATAGTCATTAATTGATCTGCTTGAAGGCCTTTTTCTACGACTGGCTTGATCGAAGCGCAGCAAAGAAGGGAAAGCCTTTGCCCGAGAAAATTGGGAGCATGCAATATTTCCTGCATGGTTATCTAGGTTTGTGTCGGCAGGTTGAAAAATGCGGAATTGCTGATATGATAGTAGATGCTTCCGAATTCCTGAGGAAACACCCCTGGCCCGGTCGGGCCATTGCAGATACATTTGATGACTCAAATCATAGACACGGCAACTTCTCGAAGCGTATCCTAAGTACGCTCAACATCATGTGTGGTAAGACAGGCGACGGGGATGAGCTTTATGACGAAGTTGATTACGAGGATGAGAGGGTCTTGTTTGACAGCACAGAGCCGAATGAATCAGAAAGACCATTCTACTGGACTCAGGGTCTACAACAAAGCTTCAGAGATGAACTAGAAAAGTATGTCTATCAATTTACACGGACTCCTTCGAAAATTGAGTTTGATCCCTATCAAGGTTAGTTGTACTTGGTAAGAAATTTTCCTTTGGGTTCCTCGTGACCTAATACCATGTAGACTATCTAATGCTCAACACCGATCGAGGAGCGGATAATTATATGATCAAGTATTGCGAAGGAGGCCACGAAAAGCCCCTTGTAGATGTTGCACCAACTCGTTCTGTACGGCTGGAGATGCCTCTCATGAACGAACTGAAAACTACCGACAGTGCACCCTTAAGAAATGATGCAGGCAGTGTTCGTGTTGCCACTGCCTCTCCAGCCCTATCTGACAGCCCAACCGGAACTGATTATACTCGACGACCCCACATTCACATTGCTGCAATTGATAATTCTCTTTCCTTCCCCCATGAACATCCCCAAGGCTGGCGCTCATATACATATGGCTGGTTGTATCTTCCAGTTAGTATCATTGGTCGACCATTCAGCGACAAGACAAGAAATCACTTCTTGCCACTCCTCACGTCGAGAGCTTGGTGGGAAGATACAACTTTCCAATTACGAAAACTATTTGCTGTCGATCCTGATTTCCACCCAAAGATGTTTGCAGTGAGGTGCTTTTTGAATTCTCGGACGTCCAGGGCTAACGTTCATGCAGCGGCAAATGGCAGTCATTAAGGGTGAGGTGGTATCTTTCAGTCAAACCGCCTTGAGCTTATCGCATCACAGGACAGGCGTGGAACATTGTACAGTCACTCAAACACGCCGTAAGCTATCATTCTCCAATTGCTGATCAGACTCGATTCTAACTCCGGTATAGGATGAAGGTATAGCTAGTCTGTAACTGTGTGGCATGATCTCTAAATTTTACAAAAGGACCACTGGAGTTGACCCGCCGACAAAAAGTGCTGGTTTGGGATGATGAAATTGAGGTACCTGAGGATCTATTACAAGAAACCGAGGCACCTGCAGATTCAGCCGAAGATGGGGAGAATGGTCCGCCTTCACCCCGGATATCTATCAATAGTGTTCCTGTTCCACGGAGGACACGAAGTCAGAGCTCAAGGAGCGAATTCCCCCCGCCTATGCAGAGGACCTCAACCGATGCATCTGGTCTGCCTCGTCCTGTACCATTCGCTGCGAAGTTCCAGAGAATTCACCCCGGGACTACTGGTGTTACAGTTCTGGAGCATCTGGAACGATTGGATGCTGTGGAGGCTAGCTTACAACGTTTAGGTGTTGATGACGTGGAAGTGGATGTTGGAGAGGCTATTCAACCCAAACATCTCCCGCTGGTACGCGCGAGTAGTGGCGGAAATTGTGACCTTCCTGACACTTCTTTGGGCTCTGCTCCAAACCCATCATCATCTTTCTCTCCGCCGAGTGTTCCCCTTTCAGCAGTACCGGAAGTTGCATCTTCGGCAAGCTCTATCGCTGAAGAGGACCTTGTGGCTATGTCTAAATCGACCTCCCATGTAGAAGGGATCAGGCGCTCCTTCGGGCATGAACGGCAAGAGAATGGTGACCCTTTTCATATTGACTGGATCCAGCAGACAGGTGAAAATACGAAAAGAGATGTTATTGTTGAGGTCAGCCATCTGACATTTTGAATTCTTTATGTTTTTTTCTCATTGATTTTTAGCGATTGGAAATGGTGGACAAAAAACCCCTCTGTTCTTGCTGGTAGAGAGGATGGTTTTGGTTTTGATTGTAGCATTAATTTGATTAACATCTTCGTTTTCGGATAACGTTATAAACAATTCAAGATTCGTAATTTTTCGTTTGACAGGCCATAATAAAGATACACTAAAGATCGCAACCTCGTCGAATCAGTCACCTTCGGTCATCAGCCACTGCGCAAAGTCATCCAATCTCTTCTTGTCTGCGTCGTCACCTTCCTCGGTGTCATCCCCTGCTCCTGAGCGTTTGAACCGCTGCCGACCGGCGTAGAGATTAGCCTCAATTCGACGCCCATCAAAGAAACGACCATTCATTTTCTGAGGAAACGGTGAAAACCTGAAATTTCACGGTGGTTGAGGTACAAAAGACATACTACGACACAGGCTTGCGCGCTGATTGGGTCTTTAAACTTGACTGTCATAATCCCATCCTTCTCTTTCTGGTAAAATTGTAAATTAACCAAAAAAACAGATAGGGCAAAGCACACCTACATCGTAAAGCACGACATTGGTGACTTCGCCTAATGTTGAACATTCTTCTCGGACATCTTCTTTGAGGTCAAGTAACAACGATGCATCCTTTTCGAGGTCTTCCAACGTGAACATGTGCTTCAGAACGACAACACGACTATTCTTGCTCATGTCCTGCACATGGTCGTCATCCGCCTTTGCGGGTCCAAAGCCATCTTCGTCATCCCACTCTTGAAGTTTTCTATACCATATGTCAACTATCCAAGTCAAGAAAAATTGAGTTGAACACACCTTTGCATCTTGCCTATCCGTCTTGTTGTCTTCTTCTTGTCAATCACTTTGCGCGGTTTATCACCTTCTGCTGCTGTTGTGGGATTTTTGTGGGTGAAATCAGCTCTCACCACACGCATCACAGTCGAGGATTCTCCCAGTCGTAACTCTGCTTCGTCGAGCAGATTGATCGCAAGTGTGACGGAGTCCTCTTTGAAGAACACTACTAGAGCCTCTCCAGCAAATGAACCATCGTCTCGGGCGTACATCTTCACCTTGGGCTCTCCTTCATCGTCTTCCTCGATGACACCACATCGGGAGAAACGTTCCACAATTTCATCAACCTCTGCATCCAGAGGAAGACCAGTAACATAAATAGCAGTGTTCTTTGATTTTCGTTCTGCCTGGGATTTGTCATTTCTGCCGCGCTTGGAGGAACTTGCAACGGCATTTCCAGTTGTGCTGTACCCTGTGTAGTCTTCGGGTTCCTTTCTCTTCCTGTTTTCGCGTTTCAGGACGGGTGCTGCAGGTGTCTTGAGTCACCCAGGACCTGATGTTAGATTTCCAAACCCGATCTACCCATCATCTCAAGGCACTTGCCTCTTCGTCGATGCCTGTAACTGAGTAAGCTGCTTGCTGCTGCTTGATAAGGTCTTCATCTAACTGATTACAACCTTGTCAGGTATTTAGCGTAATGAGAGGTGAGGATGAATTTTGTACCAGGGATACCCAAGACCCCTTGACACTATCATACTCCATCTCAGTCCCATCGTCCTCCTCATACCGCCATGAATTAGAGCTCTTGTTGAAGTATGCCCTGGCAAGAAACTAAGCATGTATTGAGACATGCCAGACATGTAGGCAAACCGAGGATCATCAGCAAAAGCAGCGGCTTGTGCTTCTATAGTTGCTCCTGGGGGTGGTAGGGCAGACATGCTTGTTTGATATTATTTGACACAAGACGCCAATTATCCCGGTCAGTCCATTACATAATCATGATAAAACTTTTCTTTGGGCTCCGCAACAAGCAAACTTAGTGCTAAGACACGGAGGGCCTAAATAGGGTGTGTCTACAGGAGCATGCGCCAAAAGAGTAAGAGTTTGCTGCCTGATCAAAATATCATTGCCAATCAACAAGTAATCTTAACTTGAGCACACATTCAAGAGAAAGAGCCCTGAGCGTATGATCGAATAATTATCAAAACGTGTTCAAGAGATTGTTGATCGTCAGTTGATAGTGATTTAATCTTGTTACACGGCGTACATTCTGATGTCAAGTCACGGCTTGAATTGGGATGTCAAAACTATGCACTTGGAAGTCGCACTTTGAATACTTAAGAGACAAACTAGAAGAAGAGCAGGATTAATGATTTTAATGATTTGAAGTTGAACATGAAAAAAAACTTGCCCGTTTATTGGACTACATTATCAGCTCTTCTGGGTTCTCATTTACTTCGATGACACATTGCTGGACAGGTCTGATGGTTCACAAGATGTAATAGTGGTGACTGAAGAGGGGGTGAAAGAAGTTGAAAAACCTCACACAGAAGTTAGTCCAGCCCAGCTATGTGTAGGGATATATTCACATCACATCAGAAACTTTCAGTCGGCGAGATAGCTAAGTTCGTAAGGCCATACTGTCTGATTGCGGTGCAATCGGGTTGGAGTTCGAACCGCGTCTTGACCACTAAATGTTGCCTTGTCAGAAGGCACTAAATCCACACAAAATGTGTAAAGAACAATTCAGCTACACTGGAAGAAATCCCGCACTCCTGGATTGTTTTTCCTCATCCTTAAAGTCTCGCATCTATATGGTCTGCCAAGGGCAAGTTATTTTTTTCATGTTCAACTTCAAATCATGAAAATCATCGTTCCTGCTCTTCTTCTAGTTTGTCTCTTAAGTATTCAAAGTGCGACTTCCAAGTGCATAGTTTTGACATCCCAATTCAAGCCGTGACTTGACATCAGAATGTGCGCCGTGTTAGGAATCAAGTATTTATCAACTATTTGCAGGGATTGATGATTATTGGACATTACTCATTCATCGGCGCAAGCTTCAGAGCCAATGATAAGATTTAAACAATAATTATACGTCTATTCAATGGTACAACCTCATGGGAAAATAGGAGTATTCAGCATGAGGCGCATCGGTTGAACGCTTCGGCTCCCAACGTTGGAAAGAGGTAGGGAGCGAAGGGGGGTGTTTATCCTCTGAGTAGACCTGAGTAGCACTGGTGACGGTGGAGATAGCCTGAGATAAGCTCATGGGTTCAGGAGCCTCGATGGGGACTTCACTGGTATGCGCATCTGGTGCAGTAACACTGGGGTGCAATGCGTCAAGTTCTTTTGCTTGACATTGCAGATGAGAACACCCATGGGACATACGTTAGTGCTCCAAAATGCTCAATCAATAATTGAGAAAGTTGGTCCTGAGTGATCACGGATAGTTGAGGATAAGCACGACGAACATCCCGCTTCCAGTACGGGTTTTGTGCCGGGTCGGAGGCTATCAAATGTCAGAGTATATAAGAGTGCAAAATATTCAATCTTAGACCTTTTGTTGCAGGTGTTGAGTAACGCTCTGGACGCGATGCTGGGGGAGGGAATCGGTTAACCCCCTGGAGGGGTAAACCGCTGGATATTTCAGGGTTGATAGCAGTAAGCTCGCCTGTATCTTGCGTCAGACATTTGAAAACTGGGGAGATAAATGGCCGTACGAAATTTTTTCCAGAAACCGCCTGAGCTAAGGTGATATAACGTCGATGTTGCTTTCTTGGCGGCCATGGGTATACACGAATACTGAATGGTGCGCGGCGTGACCCGCGTGTCACACCTACTTCCGAATTTCATTTCACTTGCTTACACAAACCCCTCGACATGTGTCGCCATTCTGCCTCAAAATGTGGTCATACAGTGTCTCACTCTGAGTTTATACACCCTGAAAGATTGTATCTACCACAATGTTTCGCCGTAATCGGAGATTATCTATGGCTACTACATTCTACAGCCTGCCAGCTGTTCAAACATACAAGAAATCCTGTGGAAGCTTTAAAAGGGGTGAGTTTAGGATGAAAATTTATCGCGGGTTAGGATGCTACGATCGCGTCATCCTTGTTTAATCTCCACCGGGAAATAAGTGCTAGCCTGCCTTTTATTTGACAATCCTCGTCAACCTTTCCTTCATTCAATATCCCATTTTATCACACCAATGAGTACTGCATTCACTTACCCGCCACACCCTTCAAATTTTCTACCCCAACCTGCTACAAGATCGTACCCTGTTGTGACTACCTCAAAGAAGTGCAGCCTTCATGACGTTTCAATCTTTGACTTGAAAAGCCTTGAAGAATGTACCTCGCCTGTGCTATACCTGCCACCACTTCTATCGTCTCTGCCAGAGGAACTGGATTTTCACCCACAGGAATCATTGGCAGATCCCGAACTTCCGCCCTTGGCTACCGCAACCCGCCTTCCGAACATCGACCCAGTATCATTATCACTCCACAAGGCCCTTCACCACTTCAGACCCCTCACCACTGACTATGCTAGCGCACCATATCCAGAAGCATTCAATTGGGAAGAGATATTGTTGCCGAAAATGGATGACCGTGATTGGTATTGCGTTGCTTTTCGGAGTAGACGAAAGGCAGGGAGTGATGGTAACGGTGGGTATTCTTATTTTGTTCTCTTCTCTATCCATTGTCATCCTCATTTCTTTGGTAAAGCGCTCTACGCAGCTGACAAGCTAGCGCACGAAGAGGCTATTCGTAACGGAGGTGTAAGTTAAGTCCTTAGGTCTCACAAGTGAATGCTTATGCAGATTGCTAGCTTATCATGTATTGGTATGGAATACCCCATCCCGAAACAGGGATGAATCTTGCAACTTGCATATGGCAAAGTCGTAAGCACGCTGTTGCTGCCAGCTCTCGGCCCCATCACCTCCAAGCCATGAGACTTGCAGCAGAATCTTATGAGCTGTATGAACTTGAGCGTTACCGTCTCTTGAAGCGAAAGGGTGGGAGGCATGTTACCGTGGAAATGTATACAGGGGACCAAGTTGGATGGTGAGACCATTTGACTAAGAGTATGATACACATTTGCAATATTTTCTTAATACCTGCCAGTGTTGATACTAAATATCTGATCTGCCTAGTCTGTGAACATTTAGACCCGATAATCAGACCATGACTCAATACTGTCTCGAGAACATCGTGATTGTTGTTGAACATGAAGCATGCCGATGTCAGAGCTCGACTCTTTGAGAGGAGATATGTATATACCCTGGATGGGAGCGAAAGCTTTCTGAACTGGCGCGCTATGATTCTTGTGTGATGTCGCCCGGAAGCAAAAGCGATCCTCGTCGGATGAAGGAGACTTGCAACCTTCATGCAGGTCAGCCCCTACGTCCACAAAAAGCTCGGGTCCGACATCTCCGGGCTGGTGCAAGGAAGAAGTGCACACTTGTGTGGAATCCTGCTGATGGAGGTTTGAACGGTCAAATACAGTCCAACGGAAGTCAAGGGTCTCTACGTCTAGAGGATACGATTCCAAAGATGGGTCTGGTTTTGAGAAGCCCTCGGTAGGAGCGCCAAAATATAGATGCTTGTCTGCCGGTTGGAACTCTGAAAACTCCACAACTGGATCGCTATCATGGACATCAGAAAGACTGCCATATTGTGACTGGACAATACTGTAATCCAAATTCAGGGAATCTGGGCACTGTTCCTCTTGGAAAGTGTCCTTTGCAGGCGACCCTGAAATCAACTCCTCTCCAAGGTGAACCTCGTCATCATAGGCAAGTGGTTCAGGAAGAGGGAGCATATTGACGTCTATATCGGTTATAGAAATTGGTGGGGGCGTGAATGGTCTGGCTATAGTTGAGGCAGGCCCTGGGGTTGTAAATAGCCGGAAATCAGGGGACACATATGCCTCTGTCTCTGAGAGATTCCCTACTGAGTTGTTGTAGATGAGCTGCTCCAGAAAAGGAGTTCGTATCCAGTGGGGTCCCAGCTTTGTTACATAGGAATCCGAACATGTACGAGTAGCAATCAGTGTCGAGGGGCTTGTTGGTTCTTCAGCCATGTTCAAAGTAAATGGTAGCTGGTCAGATTCTGGAGATGATACAACGTCATTAACTTTAGTTGAAGCCGACGATTGATGTGTCTCGGGAGAACTGAACCCAAGGGCCCTCTTCGGGAGTAAACACCGGAGAGGGTGCTTCCGCGGAAGCGAAGCAAATGTATGCGCTAGCCACTGAGGTAGGGGCCCCGGGAAATCCTAGTATTGACGCAGTGAGCGCCTCCTGAGACAGTGGGAGAGGATGCTGGATCATGGAGAAAATACCTGACCCAAGCAATTGCTCTGGAGTGTTTCTCTATCCATAGAGACTGTCTGTATTCTGCTGGCGGGATTTACAGGCAAGGATGGCCCATCATCTAGATGATCATCTAGATGAAATCTTCTCAAAGAATCTTTGGCTTTGCACAGTGCATTTTTTGGTAAATGCCCAGAAATTTTGCGATGATGATTCACAGTAGCTGAATGTCTGGCTGAAACAGCTTTATCGGCTGAGGTCCTTTCCTTCGGGTAAATCCTGGTCATCTGCATGGTTTCGATCATCCTGTCATATCTAGTATTGAGGTCCTGCTTCCTGCGTCGCTTGGCGTCGGGAACCTCTATTCAGACATGTGAGTGAGATGCGTGAGATGTAAGTGTATAGACTAATTGTTGATCGGTGACCTTCAGTAATCAGACTTTTTCTGGAATATCAAGAATCAGTACTGATTTCAGTATTCATGAAGACGAACTAGGCAAATGGCTGACGTTTTTTCCATGTCTTTCGAGAAGAACCGTGGCTTATTGTTTCTGATGACTTTGTTTATTGGATGTCGTATGACGTCACTATTGTCCGCCACTTTTACAGCCAAGAATCTTGCAATTGTGCATCAAATTATATTTTCCCAACAACCAGGATGACCAAACAAAATAATAAAATAATAATAATTTAAATCATTGTACCGTTTCATCGTTGTCCTACCAGTAAACCAACATTGATCATCACCCAAAAGGGGCATCAGCTACTCAGCAAGAGATTTGCTAGCAGCAAATTTATGCCCCTGGAGGACTCACGTGGTGACTGATCGGTAAGCCCCACCGTCCAACGTTACCACGGGTGCCACGTTGATAGATGAATGCTATCCAACCAAGCTTACTTATTACCCTGCCTTTTATAAGTACAAAACTCATCCTAGCAACTGTAGTCTTGTAAAAAGTGAAATGGCTGGCACACTCCTGCTGGGAATGCAGACCTAGTGTTTGGCAACTGGAAGGACCAAAGTCATAAAAGGAAATAGCAAGACTTTGTCCTTTCAGTGCCCTTGAGTATCATGCCTCTACTTACATACTGGCATCAACTGTGTAGAGAGAGAGAATTCTGTATTTGTATACTGCAACAAGCAAGCAGGTGCTAAGACACAGTGGGTGAGATACATAGTGGTACACTACTGACTACACCTGAGCTCCAGAGGGGTCAGCTGGTATTGTTCCGAGTTGGATATAGATGTTGGTGGTAGAGTATTTGGGTTCTCTATGGGGTGATGTAGGTTGGGATTGTATGAATGTAATAGTATATAAGGTTAGGTGATTTAAGGGTGTTTATCAGTAGAATAAAATGGTTCTTGAGGTTTGAGTCAGCTAGGAGCTTGAGGCTCAGTCTCTATAAGGTCTGTGAGAGGCCTGTTGTCACAAATCTCATTCAGACCATAACTCTGGAATTACTTGACTGATTTCAATAATCTAAATGGCCACCAAAAGCCCTTAAGAAGACCTTTCAAATGGTACCAAAAACATCTTAAAGCAATCAGTATTCACTGAGTTATCAGCAGATCAGTCAGTGATTACCAAGTTACCAGACATTAAATTGCCAATATCTCAGGAACTACTTAACGTAATTGTTTGCTTCGATGACCATCATAAAGCTTTCTTCAATGCACTTCTTTCAACTATAAATAGAACCCAAGATGATAAGATCCCATAGAGATACAAGGTCCTCAATGTTTGCATATGATACTGATTTTCACCTATAGATTATCATCTGTCCTTGAATAGAACAAAGAACTGCCCTAAAATGGTTAGGTTATCTCTATTTCAAGAACTATAGCACTCCTATATATAGAACAATAGGTAGTGATCATGTGGTAGACTGTTCTGGTACACAGACCACCACAATCATGTATTTAAGGACTGTATGTCTGAGGATAAACTTCAGACTTAACAACATCTTTTGCTACTGTCTAAACTTTGCTTTTTTAAGCCTTTTGATTATTAAATCATTAACTCATAAATTAGTAAGTGGCCATTTGTGATATCTGTCTGTTATATGGAATATGAATAGTGATAGAGGGGACTAGCCATTTTTTGTGAAGGCTCTAGAGTTTTCGAGGAAGAATATTATAGTTTCTATACTATCCTTGGTACTAAGAAGGTCAGGAAGGTACAGTATTTGTGACACTTTGCATAGGGCAGTATAATGTTTTTCATAGGTAGAGCAGGATTAGATAACATATTCTCATATTTGTGTAGGTTTACTGCATGGGTAGGCTGGGTCTGCTAAAGAAACAAATCTTCAGTAGCATTCCCCTAAGTAACTATGTCCTGTTCTGCATTGTAGAAGTCATCCAAATAGCTCTCTCTTGTCTGCTAGCACTAGAAAGTAAGATATAGGATATAGAGTATAGAGATGGTAGTATCTGGTTTGCTGTTGCCCAGCTGCCTTGTTGTGGAGAAGAGTTTCTCTATAGGGTAGTCCAGTCCCTTTTTAGACATTTGCATGTATGGCAGGTATTGTGTGTGATTGTTAGTTCTACTGATGAGGGGAGTAGAGTCATCTTTTTGACTAGTTAGTCTGCCTGTTCATTCCCTGGGATATCTGCATAACCTAGACACCATGTGACTCTGAGGGTGTTAACTGGGTTCTTTTGTAGCCATTGTAGCATATGCTAGTAGAAAATATAGGCCAGTAGTTGACCTTGACATGGCTTTGGGTCTGAGATTGTTTTGACAGTAGAGACGTTGTCTACAAATATATAGATGTAGTGTACTCTGGATAGGAACTCTGTCTTTGAGATTGCTGTCCTGACACCTACTACTAGCCTAGTTAGTTCAGCATTATATACCTCAGCCTTGTCTCCCAAGCTTATCTTTTGTTTGAATATCTCATTTTCCTGGTAGAAGTCTACTGCTACAGCACCTGTTCTTTGGAACCTTTGGCCTATTGATTTCTGTGAGCCATCTGTATATACTATGATGTAGCTTGAAAAGATTTTGAGAGAGGAAACATACCATAAGTGTTCTAGTATAGCTTTGTCTTTTTTGGTTGGTTTGTCTTCAATCGTGACTCTACTAGGATAGTCAGTACATATCTTTTGCCATGGAAGGAAAAGAAAGAGGAAAACTTATTTGTAGGTGTATGCTGTATGAGCTGCTATATGGATTAGCTAGGTAGTTCCTTTGGATGAGGGGTTGGTTTCTTGTCTAGAGGCTGAGTTTTCTGTTTGGGTCTATGCTATAGGTAGGCAATAAATAACTGGATTTGCTATACTTAGCCTATTTAGATAGATTCCAGTCTTTCTCTCCAGTTTGCTGTTATCTATATATATCAGAATATCTATGTAGATGGTTTGTCAGCCTCAAGGTTTGTTGGGGTAGAAAAGATAGCTTTATCCTGGAACATCTCTAGAAGACCTGCCAAGTAGAATAATGCTAGGATAGGTGAGACTGGAGAGCCTTGTGGAATTCCATTTTTGACTGGTTTGGAGTCACCTCTGGTACCGTCTACACAGATTGCTGCTTTGCAGTTGTCTAGAAAGTTAGCAGTCCATTTGAGGTATTCCAGTGGAATTTGTCTTGATTGCATCTCAGTGAGGAGGTATTGGTGGTTTACAAAGTCAAAGAAGTCTTTAATATCAAATGTTAGTGCTGACATTACCTTATTTTGATTTCAGGCAGAGTGTATGTCATGTATGAATGTCATAGCAGTATCAATTGTAGAGGAGTTTGATCTTCCTCCAAACTGTGTTCCTGGTATTAGCTCATATCAGCCTACCATATATAATAGTCTCCTTGCTACAATTTTTTCAAGAATTTTGCCTAGGCATTCAAGTAGTGTAATAAAGTGGTATGCTCGTAGCTGTGAATAGTCAGGTTTGTTAGACTTTCTGAGTGCAACTGCTACTGCTTGTCTCTATTGGATTGGATAGTAGCCTTTACTAAGGTATCTTTGAAATAGTATTGTGATCAGTTCTGCTGCTGTTGACCACACCCACCTTATCATTTTGTATGTGATTTGGCTTAGTCCTGGTGCTGTGTTTGAGCTTGTAGAGAATAAGACTTCACTTACTTCAGTGGATGTGATCTCAATAAATAGTATTTTATTTGGGTTTCTTTGAGTGAGATCAGCTACTATTAGGTCTAGAAGATTTGGTAGTTCTTAATAAAGTATATCTTGGAGGGTGTTGCATTTCTCCTAGTATGAGATTACTGGAGGAATATCTGGACTACAAGTAAGAACTGGCATTAGGTAGTTACAATTACCTATAGTCCATTTCTGAATGGACCATATGTCTTTGGAGGAGATATTCTCCAGGATCTGGTTGGCCCAAATATGTTTTGCCTGGTATACTTGTTGTTTAAAGAGATTTTGTACTCGATTTGATTTTTGCTTCTATTTGGATGTTAAATGAGCCTATTTCTTTAATCTAGGTGTATTTGGTATTTCTATAGAGATAGATTAATGTTGCTATCTTTGATAGGTCTTCATTCCACCAGAGTTTGGCTTTAGGACTTGGTCTGCATATTTTAGCTGCTTTTTTGTTTGCTTGTTCAAAGGCTAGCATGATTGCTGTTGTTACTTGTTCTAATGCTTCTATTGTAATGTCGACTTTTGGGTTTATAATAATGTTAATATCATAATAGTTGTCCTTGAGTGCTACATTGAAGGCCTCTATCTATTTTTCTTGGTCTATATTCTTGATGTTGAATTTTAGGCCATATGTATTATCAATTGGTTCTGTGTTGTTGAAGAGTGTCTATTGAATTATATAGTAGTCTAAGCCATATGCGATTTCTTGGTTGATTGCTCAGTCTAATAGATATCCACTCTGTGTGGCTAGCCCATTAGCAAATGTAAGATCTAGTACTGATGTATATCTATTTCTTGAATGACCAAGATATATTGCTTTGCCTAGTGTGTTAAGAAGTCTAAAACCTTGTTAGATAGGCTATTCCACCATTTCAATAGTTTTCTGCTCATTGTTATAGGGAGCCCCAGAGCAGAAAAAGTCTCCCATGCATTTAAATACTTAGTCCAAAACCTCAAAGCGTACAATGGGGTTGAGATATAAATAGCAGGGGAACTTAGGAAGCCAAGTCATGTGATAAGGTCACAAGGTTGTAGAACATTCTGGAGGGACATGTGATCATGGACTAGTAGCAGTACAGCCACTGTAAAAGTAGTATAAGTAGTAGTCCAATCCAAGGAAGAACTCTATCGAGTTCTTCTTGAACATCCACCTAGGGTGATCACTAAGGACATTTCATTGTCTATTGATAACATAAGAACTCAATACCACATCTGAGCACTGTTCACCTTAAACCCTGCTCAAAATCACTTAAAGGCACAGTTGGCTTCATACCAGCCCCGCGAGTGATTTCCCCTACCACACTTATTCCACACTCTCCCTCGCTAGGGAGCACAGTGCTCTCAAGCCTCTTGGATAGCAGGCCCTAGCTGTAAAGGGGACTTCACTGTCAGTTAGGGACAGTAGGTAGACGGCCTGGACAAAGCTCGTGTCCCTGCCCAAGACCTGACCTCTATATCGAGTGGGCTCGTAATTAGCTCTTCACTATCAGCTCCGTGCTACCAATCCATTGTGATTGGTCTATACAGGGGAACACAGGAACCTCTTAAAGGCCCATCTAGCTTAGAGATTCCCTTCTTAGGGATAATATTGTTTCACCCTTCCTAGTCAGTAGTCAGTCATAAGTACAGATGAAGAAGACCGTTCATCCTCCTACAAGGAAACATCAACATCACCATCACCATTGCCATGCCATCATCAATGTCTTGCCAACAACAACAGCAACAGGAGGAACACCCTTCAGTACCTGCCCCCCCCCAAACCAGAGAGGAGCAACTCCTCGCCATGATTGCAACCCTGCAGCAGCAGGTCAATACCATGCTCCTTCAGCAACAAGGGAGCAGAGTGGAGGTTGCAAGACCTCAAGTTTTCAGTGGAAGGATGGAAGAGGTGAGCGCATTTCGTTAACATGGCTCGCCTATACATTAGGATGAAGATGACAGAAGAAGCAGCAGCAACCCAGGTGGCCTGGGTATTATCATATGTACAGGGAGGAATAGCAGAGGCATGGAAGGATAACTTGTTGGACGAGCTGGCCAAGGGAGAGTCAGAGGTGGAATCAGTGGAGCAACTGTTTACAAAAATAAGGAACAACTTTGGGGAGACATTGGAAGAGGAGAGGAAGATAGAACAACTGAGAACAATTGAGCAAGGAGGGAGAACCTGCGACGAGTATATGCAGGAATTCAAAAAAGTCGCCAGGGGGAGTGGCTATGAGGAAAGACCCCTCATTGAAGAATTTAAACAAGGACTAAATGGGGCCATCAGGAGAAAGTTAGCTGAAGCAGAGGAACCGCCAACCACCATTGGAGAGTGGCAAGAAAGGGCAGTGAAACTGGACAGAAACCAGAGACAAAGCAGGCAGAAGAGAGAGTACTGGGGAGGAATGCAGTGCACCCAGGGGGAAATGTACAGCCAAGAGGAGGAGGATCATATGGGGGAAAAGAGGGACAAATAATGTGGAGAATGGGAGGAGGATACAGAGGAAGAGGAGGAGGAAGTACACTTGATAGAGGAGAAGGTCAAACGGGTCCAAGGAGAGACCCAAATACAATGGATATAGATGGAAGTAGGGAAGGAGACAGGACATACTATGTGTGTGGAAAGTGGGGCCACATGGCCAAAAATTGTTGGGAAAGGCATAAAGGAAGAGTAGTGGAAATGCCATAGGAGTCAGCAAAAGGAAATGGAGGACAGTGAGCTCTTGGCTGGCCTCCAATAATCTATACAGTGTATTGCACCTGAAAAAACTGGGCAATAAATTGAATTCCACCAATACAACTGAGAGAGTAAGAGATATATGGTACACACTACGGCCGTTGAGGGAAGTCTGGTTGAAAGTAGGGTTAGAAAAGTTGGAGAGTCATGAAGGAGTAGTAGTAAAAGCATTGTTGGATAGCAGTGCAACAGGCCTATTCATGGACACAACCTTCACAAAAGAAAAGGGGTTTAAAATGGAGAAGCTAAAAAAACCCCTCTTAGTTAGGAATGTGGATGGAACAACAAATGTGGGAGGAGCTATAACGCACCAGGTTGAGTGCAATATGTTTTTCAAGGGACATGTGGAAAGAGCAAGAATGGACATATGCAACTTGGGAAAGACAGAGTTGATACTGGGG
This sequence comes from Leucocoprinus sp. KB1807203, assembly GCA_019327925.1. NCBI lineage: Eukaryota > Fungi > Basidiomycota > Agaricomycetes > Agaricales > Agaricaceae > Leucocoprinus > Leucocoprinus sp. KB1807203. The sequence continues at coordinate 3,473 of JAHTMQ010000077.1, read as the reverse complement.
ATGCCGTGGCTAGCAGCCCACAATCCAGAAATAGATTGGGAAAAAGGAGAGGTGAAAATGACGCGTTGCCCACCTATATGTGGAAAAAGAAAGCAAGAAGGAAAGGAGAAGAAAGTGAGAAAGACAGAAAAGGACGAGAACAAGGAAGTATTAAGAAAACTGGTGCCTAGGAGATTCTGGAAGTGGAAGAAAGTATTTGGAAAAAAGGAGTCAGAAAGGATGCTAGTGCGAAAAGACCTGGGACCATGCCATAGAGTTGAAAGAAGGGTTTACGCCAAGAAAAGGGAAGGTATACTCACTATCGAGAGAAGAAAGAGAGGAAGTACAAAAATTTGTGAAAGACCAACTGAGAAAAGGATATATCCGACCCTCCAAGTTACCCCAAACATCACCAGTACACTTTGTGGTGAAAAAAGGATGGCACACAGAGGATGGTACAGGATTATCGACATCTAAACCAGTGGACAGTAAAAAATGGATACCCTTTACCCCTCATCACAGACATATTGGATGGAGTAGGAAAAAGGAAGGTGTTTACAAAGTTGGACTTAAGATGGGGATATAATAACGTCAGGATTAAGGAAGGGGACAAATGGAAGGCGGCATTCACAACACATATCGAGCATACGAACCCACAGTCATGTATTTTGGGTTAACAAACTCCCCCGCCACCTTCCAAGCGATGATGAACAACCTGTTCGGACCTCATAAACAAAGGGGACACAGCAACCTTCATCAATGACATCCTAGTAGCCACAGACATAGAGGAGGGCCACGACGAAACTGGTAGAAGAAGTGTTAAAGAGATTGGAGGAGAACGACCTGTTTGTAAAGCGGAGAAATGCAAATGGAAAGTAAGAGAGGTAGAATTTCTGGGAGTAGTGATTGGTCCAAAAGGAGTAGAAATGCAGAAGGAGAAGGTAGAAGGAGTTCTAAGCTGGCCAGCACCTAGGAACGTCAAGGAAGTGCAAAAATTCCTAGGCCTCGCTAATTACTACAGAAGATTCATAGAGAACTTTGCTAGGATAGCAGCACCACTACACGTGCTAGTCAGAAAAGAACAAAAGTGGAAGTGGGAGAGGGAGCAAGAGGAAGTATTCGAGAAACTCAAGACAGTATTTACCACAGAACCTGTTCTAGCCATCCCAGACATCAATAGGGAGATGAGAGTAGAAGCTGATGCCTCAGACTACGTAACAGGGGGAGTACTGTCAACAAAGTGCAAAGATGGAAAGTGGAGACCTATAGCCTTCATCTCTAAGTCATTAAATGCCATGGAGCAAAACTACGAAATTCACAATAAAGAAATGCTAGCAGTTATAAGATGGCTAGAAGCATAGAGGCATTACTTAGAAGGAGCAAAACTTGAATTTGAAATCTAGACAGACCACAAAAACCTCCAGTATTTTATGACAAGTCAAAAACTGAACCACAGACAAGCAAGATAGGCCCTATACCTATCATGGTTTAATTTTACGTTAAAACATGTCCCAGGAAAGAGCATGGGGAAGGTGGATGGACTGAGCAGAAGGCCAGACTGGCAGAAGGGGATGGAAAAAGATAACAAAGACCAGACACTGATAAAACCAGAATGGATTAGGGGAATGGAAATGTTGATACAGGAGGAAGATCTAAAAGAAAGAATCAGGAAGGTGCAGGAAGGGGATAAAAAAATTATAAAAGCAGTAGAGGAGCTGAAAAAGGCAGGAATCAAGACACTGAGAGACAAAGAATGGGAAGTAGAGGATGGAATAGTAATGAAGGAAGGAAGAATATATGTGCCAGAAGAGAACCTCAGAAGGGAAATAATACAATTGCACCATAATACCCCAGTAGGAGGGCATGGAGGGAGATGGAAAATGACGGAGTTAATTGGCAGGAATTACTGGTGGCCAGGAATAACAAAAGAGGTGGGAAGATATATGGAGGGATGCAATGCTTGTCAAAGGTACAAGAACTGAAGCGAGGCACCAGCAGAAAAACTAATGCCCAATGCAATTCCAGAAAAACCATGGAATCATATATTGGCAGATTTTATCACCAAACTGCCCTTAGCCCAGGGATACGACGCAATTCTAGTAGTATGCAATTGTTTTAGTAAAATGGTATATTTTATAGCAACAATGGAAAAAATGTCAGTGGAGAAACTTGCAAAGCTGTTTTGGGACCACGTATGGAAGTTGCATGGGCTTCCAGAAAGCATCATATCAGACAGGGGAGTGCAGTTTGTGGTGGGAATGATGAAGGAGCTAAATAACTTGCTGAGGATCCAGACAAAACTCTCGACGGCCTATCACCCTCAAATGGATAGGCAAACGGAGAGGATAAACCAGGAGCTAGAATAGTACCTAAGAGTCTTCATTGATCATAGGCAAGAGCAGTGGCCAGATTGGTTGGGAATGGCGGAGTTTGCATACAATAACAAGGTCTATACAGCAACAAAAACATCACTGTTCAAAGCAAATTATGGTCAAGACCCAAAGATGGGATTTGAAGGAAGAAGGAAGGGAAAGTATAAAGTGGTGGAAAAATCCAGAAGAAAGCAAAAGCAGCATTAGGGAAAGTGCAGGAGGAAATGAAGAAATTTGCAAACAGAAAGAGAAGGGAGGAGGAAGAATACAGAGTAGGAGACTTAGTACTGCTAAGTACAAAGGATTTAAAGTGGCAAATAAAAGGAAGAAGATCGGAGAAACTGACTGAACGCTTTGTAGGCCCCTACAAAGTAAAAGAAATCATCTTGAGTAATGCAATAGAGTTAGAATTACCTAAATCTATTAAAATACACTCTGTAGTTAATGTAAGTAGAGTATGACTTTATAAACCACAGTGTCATGACTTGACAAAATAGGCAAAGTTATTTCTTTCTTTTCTTTTTCTGGACTTACTACATAGGGATGGAGTACGAGAAAGTATTATGTGACTAAGTATTACAAAAGTCACAGGGTTATGAGTCACAGTCACAGTCAGGTGATGTCACATGACTAGGTCACATGGGGACTGTGGGAAGATAGTGCACAGACCATACAGTAGTTGTATAAGTAGTGTAGGAAATTTAATAGGAACTCCATTGAGTTCTCCTTGTCAACTCAGACCAGGAGGGTGGTTAAGTCATCTCAGGCTAAGTCACTACACACAGGTGGAGGGACAGAAGAAGATACCACCAAAACTGGTCATCATCAAGGGAGAAGAGGAGTTTGAAGTAGAGAAAATTTTAAACAAAAGAATGATTAGAGGGAAGGAAAAGTTCCTGGTGAGATGGAAAGGCTACATGGTAGAAGAAGACACCTGGGAAAATAGAGAGAACTTGGAAAATGCAAAGGAATTGGTAGAAGAATTCGAGAGGGAGTATAGGAAAGAAGTCAAAAAACTAAGATGACAGGAGCAAGAGGAAGAAGAAAAGGAGTTCAGTCATGAATTACCTAGGGAATTCACAGCAAAACTACTGTACAGTTGGGGAAGAAAAAGATATGAAA
>JAHTMQ010000076.1:0-117582 GCA_019327925.1 Leucocoprinus sp. KB1807203 | reverse complement strand
ACCCTTCGACTTCAAGGGGGATTGGGGGGGCGTGGATAGCTCTGATGGTATTTGGGAAGGAAGAGGAAATAAATTATCTGTGTCTTGCCTTAAATTGGTCTGTGATGGAAAAAAACGAATGTTAATATAATAATACTTCATTTCAGTGAGTCAGGGAGGAGGCACCTGAGTGACCGAGTCTGTGCGCTGTGGAACATCAAACAGGGTCCGGGGATCTGCCTGCTTTGACTCTGGTTCAACTGGCACTAACGAATTGCGCGTGAGATTGAGTATTGTCAACGGGTCCCCTACAACTTCAGTTGGGTGGTAGGCTTGAACCAAGGATAACTCCAGGTCTTCTATCCTCGCCTGCAAGGCAGAAATTGTGGCATCCCGCTGAGTAACAATTTCAGAAGGTTTGATTTTCTATTACGCATCGAACCCACCCTCTTGATATCATTGTCTTTTTCTACTGCTGCCTGCTCAAAAAGATCCTTTGCATCTCGCAGCAGACTAGCAACAATGTCTTTCTCGATATCAGACTATCCAGGTTGATGAGCAGATGGAAACAACAATCAAAGGAGGATTATACCAGAGTCTTGGCTCGATATCGCTCTTGGAATGTCCTTTGTCTGTCAAGCATCTCCTCTTTCTCCTCTATCAACTCCTTCACTTGTGCGTGCAGATCTAATATGGCCGATTTCTCCATCACAGCGGTCCGCTCGGCTTCCTCATCCCTCTCCATCTTTAGCTTGTCTATCACACCCTGCAATTCATTGACCGACACCCTGTATGTCTCTTCTCGAGCACTCCACTCCGCTGCCTCGCGTCTCACAGTGTTCTCGCAGTTTTTTCTAACATCATCAAGGTGCGACACTTCTGCTTGCAGTTTTCGGATAACACTTTGAAGTTCGGTAATACGTTCGTGTGAGGCATCACCTTGAGCAGTCATATCCTGACGCGCTTGGCTAAGTTCATTTGATAATGAAGATTTCTGTTCTTGAAGAACCGCTATCTCAGTTCGTAACACTACTTCAGCTTCTGAGCTATTTTTCTACAGGACTGAGATCAAAGGGCATACGGGACTGGTCAAAGCGAGCACATACATTGGCATTCCTGAGCTTCTCGCACATATTCCCAAGTTCCTCCTTTGTGAGTCGTAATGTGCTGGCCTGAACCTCGTATCGATCTTGGGCATTCTGCAATGGGTGAGATAATTACCTTCGTACTGTCATAGAATCATTCCATATACGGCTAATTTCACGTTAAGCTGGTGTAATCTAAGTCCGAGATTCAACATCGTCTAACAAATCTAAACAAAAAACATACAACTCATCTTTGGAATTAATTTCTTTCGTCAGACTAGCCATCCTTGCTTCGTGCATTTCAATCTTTCCAGTGGCTACCAGCTCCCTTATACTAGTTTCCTTTAACTCCTGCTGCAAACGAGATGAACTAGTCTGTTCTTGGGCAAAACTAGACGCATTTAAAAAAAACAATGGAAGCGCGGCTACCTGACAACGCATGAGATACGAAACTGGTTATGCTGATTCTCATTTGTTTGTGGCCTGCAGGACTGCCACATCCTGGTTTAGCTTGCTTATAGTTGCTTGTAGACCAAATGGTAGAGTATCGCGCTTTGTACAAAATAAAAATTCAACACAACAAATTGAGAGAGAGAACAATCACTCACTGCGCCTGAAATTCCTTCTCACAAGATTGAGAAGCTACCTCCAAACTGAGAGTATATCTTAAATAATTGTCAAGGCATGAGGAGATATACTGACTCCTTGAAGACGATTTTTAGATTTGAGAGCCTAATGCAGTCGGTATTAATTATACCTCTGAACTTACGAAGACTTACTCACTCCAAACTGGTTTCATTCCTTTGAATTCAAGACCTCCTGCATCTGAGTTCGGAACATGAAGGCCTCGTTGTTTGGGCACATACATTTTGAAAGCAAAGATTGAATTTAATCTGAGTAGTTTGTTCCTCAGAGAATCTTTGAGTGAGGTTCGCAACTTCCGTTTGCAGATGTAGCTTCCTATAGATCAACACTATCAAAATAAATTTTAGAAATGATAACCTTAAGACTGCACTCTTGAGGGAGCGGGCAAAGGATCGTGATTTCTGAGTTCAACGCCTCGTTGTTCTTCTCAGCCTGGTTCAATCTGAGAAGGTGAATGCATTCAGCTTGGAATGGGGAGCGGTACCAGAACGTTTTACTTAGCCTCAAGTTCTGCCGACTGTGCAAGCAGGGCAATGCTGTGCTCCTGGATACCAAGAATCTTTGCAACTAGCTCCTTTTCCCGTTTTTCTGTTGAGGTGTTCATTTGTTTTGTAAAGAAGGTACTCAGCAATGCAAATACCTGACATCGCCAATGCCTCTCGCAGCTTCTCGCTCTCGAGGCTCTGAGGAACACTAGGTATCATGCGCTCCCAAACTTCTCGCTTCTCGATCTCGAGTTCCCGAACATGACTTGTAACTTCTGCCAATCGTGCTGTAGTAATGTGCAGCTTATCACAGAGCAAATCATTAACCCTATGTGCTAAGGTGGACAAAAATCAACTAGATTGTGCCCGACCTCAGAGAGAACTTGCACTCTGAAAGTTCATCTTTGAGCTCTGCTAGAACTACATTGGCTTCACCAAGTAGCTCCTGCGTGTCGCTGTGGCTGATGACCCCTGAATTTTTTCAGCTCACATAAATTACACCAAACACCAAAGAGCACAAATTAATCATGCTTGTCTTCGAGTGCGACAGTTGTGTGGTTTTTAAGCTCTGTTGCCTCCTTCAAGGCTTCATTCGTACTTCGTTGATATGCAGTATAGGAGTCCCCTATCTCCTTTAGGCTCTTCTCAATAATTCCATACCTAAATGATTATGAAAAACGTGTGCAGTGATAATGAAAAAAAACTACCCTTTCACGAGCTCCTGGATGTCCTTGTTAGAGTTCACCAATTGAGCACTCAACCCTTCTCCCCTTGCGACTTCCTGTGTGTATGCAGTCTTGATCTCTTCTGTTCCCTTCGAGACCTGCTCCAACCTCTCCATAAGCTGTGAAACTTCCTCCTCTTTCGCTTTCATATCACCATTCCGGTTCGTAAACTCCAGAACTTTTGCATCTAATGCAGCATCGCTCTGTTCAAGCTTATCCTGCAACAAGTTGATTTTTGCTGAACTCTCTCCTATTTTCCCCCTTATAATTTCGAGCTCCTGGTTCAACTGCACATTCTCTCGAGACAAAGTACATCTAGAATTCTTCAAAGAGACAGTTTGCAACCTCAACGTTTCGATTATCTTGTTCTGTGTGATGTATGTGTCAACATAAACCATTTTTAAGGGAAATCTACACACCTGCTCTGCAACAGTCCTATAAGCCCTTTTAAATCTTCAAACACGCTTTCTTCGAGCGCATCGTTGATCATGAAGTCGATCTCTTCTTTATTTGGAGGTGCAGACGTCGTCTCTGTTCTAGTCCACTGTTCCTGCTTCGGAACAGGACTTGGAGATGATGGCGGGGACGTCTCTACTATTCATTGCATCATCAGCATCTAGTAGAGTCCAGCTCTACACATGGAAGAACAGACCTGGTTGCCGAACCTCGTGCAACCTCAACTGGGGCTGTTGTACCGAGGTTGTGTTCGCTGAATATCCATGCAAAAGATTAATACACGGGGTCAGCGTTGAGGTTTTGTCGTTGTTTGGGGTCTGAAAAGGACGAGTCCTTTGCTGAGGAGTCTGGAAAATGTTTTTGCTCGCTTGTCTTTCTCTACTAAAAAAAAACTCGCTGTGTCCGGGCGCGAGAGTTGCGTATTACCTTTGTAAAAGGGTTGGAATTTCCCTGCTTGTTTATTGAAGAACGAAAGGGGATGTATAGCTGGTCCATTGTTATCGCTGTTCATATGCAAAATGAAAAGAAAGATTGAGAAACAGGTGTGTCGGAGAGACCTTAAGGTACCCACATGCCGGGCAATCACTCGCTGCATGTTCGATCCTAATTTTCAACGCTATGGACCTGCATCCAATTATGCAGGTCCTCACATACATCCTCAATAGAGAACATGCATATAGTATAGTTTTGTATGATGAGAATATACATGAACAACACATCCTCTCCATCGATGGACCCCATCTGAATCCTACATCGCCATACCCTTACAAGCCGAAAGCATTGCCAAACACAAGAGTCACAGACACAACCACAGTTGTCGAGAGAATCGCCAGTAAATGCTGTTTATAATCCATGGGGGAACAGCTGTCGCTCGAAGCCGTGAAAGATTTAGACCATTGGGGCATCGCCGGATCGGGCAGAGACTCGATAGCAAATAATTGTTGTTGACCAAGTTTACCAGAACCTACCATGACTTGAAGTCCGACTGAGGGAACACCGTCTACCACAACAAAGAGCAAAGCTGGACCAGGAGCCATGATAGCAGGATTTGGAGGCATCTGAGCTACGCGCAAAAAAGTGTTATTATCTGGAGTAGCACCATACGTTGATTCAAGTTCCACGTAGCGTTGGCCCATGTTCTAGAGAAATATTGCTGATTTGTGACGCCTGTTTTAGTAAAAGAAACGTACTATGCCATGTGTCGAAAACCCTGGCCGGATTACCACCACCTTTGTCCTGGCAATGTTCCAGACATCGCCCCTGAGATCATCCAGAGTAAGGGTAACTGTGAAAGATGATCCTCCGTAAGACAGCTGAGTGGGTAATCCTTGTGGCTCAGGGCGCTGTTCATTGAAATACCGAGGATAAAATAGTTCGACCTTGTACTGTGTCGGATACTTCACGCCATCAACAACATAATCAGAATTAGGATTCGAGCCAGCAACGAGCACAGAGCCTAGTAAAATTATATAAGTTCATGAAAGGAGCATCTAATGAATTGTACATTTACCATCTGGTAGAAGCAATGCGGACGAGTGATACATACGAGGTATATCGCTTCGTGAAAAGCCTTGACTTGACCATCGTTCCCCGGGTAGAGCACTCGAGTTGAATACTAGTGGCATAAGCTGTGGCTCGTCTGCGTAAGATTGCCCAACTGCCCAGCTGGTATTACCATAACCAGCAGTTCCTAGAGTGAAGGTATAACATGAAAATGACCTACAAATAATGAACACAACTTACCAAATTTTGCACCATTCGTGCAGAATATGGTGCCATCGGGAAGAAGAATCAAGTTAGCCATAGTACGTCCATCGGGAAGAGGATCATCATGCTCGTAACTAGGGGAAACATCAGGCGTGATCTTTACGCATGAAGTGGCAGCCTTCTGTTGGATGGCGATGAAGGTCGGATCACTCCACTGGGGTGTGGTCACATTCGACCCCCCACAAAACATGATAGTAGCAGTCCAATTATTAGCGGGTGTCATTGGCAGTACCACAGTACCGGCGCTCGCTGGGTATGTCCTGACCGCATCTGGCATAGGATCTAGCTGAATTTCCGCCCGAATATTGTAATCAAGGATAATTGACGCCCAGTTTGCCTGCATGAAAATGCGCCCAGAAGGTAACAAAAATGCTAGAGGAAATAAGTTCGTTGGCAGAGTATTAGAAAGGAAGGGAGAGAGTATGGAGTCTCCTCTGGGAGGGAAGAACTCGTAGGTTGGATTGTTCTGGTTAGGGTCATTCACATATCCACCCCAATGACAACCTCCGATCTGTACGACAATGAATCCAACATCAAGTTCTATGTCGACAGTCCACGTACAATTATAATAGAACCATCCTCCAAAGTTTCACTAGAACCTCGTCAAATTTGCTCAGGAACACGAATTTACAGGTTCAGAACTTACAGAGTCGGATACCATCTTTCATCCACATAAACATGCGACAATTCCCATTCGCATTTAGTATCATCACAAGGATTCAGCATCCTGAAAATTAAAGTCAAAAAGTATTCTAGGCCAGATAGCACCACATTGAAACATACCGAATTCTATCTCGTGAGTCAATGAGACCTGAAGAAAATCTCATGCTCACTTACGAGCGACGTCCATCAAGATCATTGTACGGCGGGCCACCAAATTGACTAATAGCCTGAGCACCTCCGTATGTTACCGCCTGGTTACCACCAATATTGAGCCATGTACCATTCCCAAGAACATTTCCGCCCTAGATAAGCATCGAATCAAATGACGCGGGCCTCAAAAAATACTTATCCCCTACAGCACAAAAAGAGTTTGTGTAAATGTCCATTGGTCTCTGCAAATTTGACCCCACAGAAAATTCTGCCCACAACTGAATAAGCTTATAGCTAAATTAAGTTTCGGATGATGACCTTGTGCCCATGCCGGATGCCCATTGACTTGAGCAGGATTGTTTTCCGCCTTGTCCACGATATAAACCTTATCCGATGTACCCAAAAACATCTAAAGTCATCTAGTATCACGAGAAAGGTCTTTTCAAGCCACCGACCTGTTGAGCGCTGACAAGACTATCTCCAATTACGCGGAATTTGCCTATCTCTCCTTTATGTCGGGGCTGACCCGGCGAAACTTCCATACTAAGTGCCAACGAAACGAAGAGTAAAGAAATGTAGAGCTGTGTGCTCATGATAGAATGTGATTATCGGCGCGTAGTGGTTCAAATGTTGTTGGAGAATGACATATAGCTCACAAATCAGAAGGTGATGTCATCCAAAATAAACATCTCACTATCACGCGACGAGTCAAGCTGATTTCTGTTTATCTGGCTGTGCGTTGCAAGTATCAGAATCCGCTCTACTAACCACAAGGAAAATCGGCCCCTCTCGTCTCCTTCCACATCTCTCCCTCTTATTGAACGCCTAATCAGCAGTTGATGCAAGTACCTCGAAGGGTTTGAGACAGAGCCTTCAAAAGACAAGGGTTGTTATTGGTGATAGCGATGATTAAAATAGAGAGCACGAGTCAGAATTAGGTGAGATCTGTGCCATAGGCACAGCTTTGCAAGCGTTTCATTGATATCTATAATGTCTGTAACAAAATATTTTCTCATTTTCAAATGCCCACCGTATATGCTCTGTGGAACCCGAGACTGGACTCAGGCCAAGAAGCTGGATAATGATTTATACTATTGCTATAGGATTAGGCAACCTCTACGGAGGTTGCAAGTATTGGAAAGGCTTGAAGCCCATTGTAATACTATGTGAATACTGACCTGGTGAATGGTAGTGATTGGCATCTCTTAGCTGAATGTACCATTGTTGAACTAAGAGTGTCATTTCTCAAAATTTCTCTGCTCACTCAGGTATCGATGATTATCCTATCTCACCCCACGCTAAGAGTAGAATTTGTCAACAAATTTCAATTACTGTATTCTGTTGGAGAATTTTTGAACCGAAATTGACGAAATACAGCAATTTTCATGTACCGAGAGGTATTACATAGTCACGCCATGAAGGAGCCTTCTGTCTCAAACCACCTCACTTTCTTTGATGTAATGACGAGCGAAAAGATCTGGATGTTGGATGAAAAGGTCAGGTCCGAGGAAGAAGGCCAACTCCACACACCATTCTGAAGCCACAAGACCTTGAAATAATCTCGAGATTAGTATTAGCTACATCACGGTGAAACCATTATTTCACCTTGTTGACTGCCCTCACTACGGCGATTTTTGAATCTGGGTCAATTTCTGGGTGTTTGATAACTGCAGACACAAAGATATCCTCGACGAAACCTGTCAATTGTTTTAAGCCCGAATTGAATAACGACATGAGAGAAGTCATGAACCGAAGAGTAAAGCGCAATGAACGTAGTCAACTTGGAGCCCTGGTTTCTTTTCACGATGTTTGAAGCCAGAGTCCTCAACACCTGTGTGCATTCTGCCTACTTTGTCAAGGTACTCCCAAGACTTGATATCCGAATAGTCCATGGTGACCAGTTTCACGATATATCCTGATAGGAAGTCCTTACGGAAAATGATCTGAGGATGGTCGAGGGTTATATCCTCAAGAGAGGTCGGCGTTTCTCCAGTGTAACCGGTCTGACGAGGTATAAAGGATTGCGCTGTGATGTTGAAATCAAATAGTTTAGTGTATACTGCATCGACAACAGAGGGGATGAGGGGGGCAAGGTAAGGTTTAGCAGCGTGCAATGCTGCTGCATCTGCTTCGGTGAAGTTGATGAAATCGCGAGTATAGGCAACTCGCGAACTCAGGTTATCTAGTGACTCCGGGGTGATGTTACGCATGGGGAAAAGCAGGTTGACAGGACCACTGTTTTATACACTTCTGTGATACTGATGGGAAAAATCATAGCAGGGTGGATTCTTTCAAACTCGAGGTGATGCGTAATAAATCGCTGGATAAAAAGGCTCTTGATTATGTAACCGACATTTTCGCCTCGACTAGTACCAGTACTCAGAGGGTTGCCGGAGAGCCTTTGCTCCCTGTATATATGAACCTGTTCCCCGGGTATTGCTGTTCGTGAATGCCCATTTCGCACACTCTTGGAGCAAAAAGAATCGTGTGAGGTTGACCCTGATATTTTCTATACGCTAGAAGCATTCTTGATGGTAACCTCCTAGGTCCTTGACCTTCGATTCAAATCAATCTCCGCCTATCTGACACACAGCCATGAAGTCCAAATTAGCCAAGCCCTGAAGTTTCCAAAATAGCCAAACCCTGAAGTCCAAGATTATGATAGGAGATCAGCAAGCTTCTTAGATCCGAGAACCAATCTATCGGTTCTCCCTGGTCAGTCAAACCCTGCTCTTAGAGGGAAAAAGACTCGATTGGAGTAAACTGATTGCGGCCGATCACGTGTTGAAACCTTTGAACTAGCTGTCTCGCGACATCAGCACCCACGAGGCTAACTGATCTTGCATCATCAGGTGCCCCTGTCAAGGAATTCACCTTCATGACTATAATAGATTGATGCTAGGAAGGTGAGATTCATCGTAATCATCCCCGAAGTAGAAACCCGATGCAAAATCTGAGAGTGAACGGCTGGTCAAACATCATTCGGTGCTCTAGAGCATTCTCAGATAGGCCAATGGTTAGTGTTTCGTGTTCTTGTATTTTCGGAGGGACTTGATCATTTCCCGATGTTCAACACTCAAGCTGGGTGAGGAGAGAACTTCCACTGCACATATCGATGTGAACACTTTTCTCCTGAAAGCCGGAATAGCTTTGGTTTCAGGGGTTTCGTGGGATATTCGATTATGGCCAAGGATCGAGAATTTCCAACAGCCTCGTTGCTAGTTGCATACCAGCCTCCATTGCATTTATCTCGGAATCGCTTCCTTGAACATCAATTCTATTGTTGAATCAACTTAACTGTACATCAGCTGACGATTCCTCATCGTCATTCGTTTTCGCCGTTTCATTACTCAAGAATCACTTCGGGGCCACTTGGTCCCCTCCTCGTGTTCACCTTGAAACATCACCCAATTGATTAGGGGCATACATTGCTACTATCACAAAATGGACAGTCGATACAGCGGCCATATCATGTACCCTATTTGTGAAAAATTTTTATCTCAAAGCTCGCATATAATGCACTCCGATGGGAGTGGTTCAACTATGCAGCCTGAGATGAAGTGTTTATTATAAATCAATCTGTGTTTATTAATTATAAAATTTCTCGAAACAACACAACAGCTGAGAGGTAACCAACTGATTAAATGAGTAAATGCAACCCTTTGTCTTGGATAAAAGGAGAAAAACTTTGAGTGAGGCGCAAGGAGTAAGAGAGCCTCGTGTACTATCTACGTCCTTGATTTCTTATGTGGGTGTTTGGGATGATTGCTCTCTACTGCCCCCCTTTGTCGAGCTAGTTGTTCTGCAGTATTCTCCAGTAAATGCTCCTCATCGTGTCGATTTCTTCTACTTCCGCCTTCGGTTATGCAAGATTCTTTGTGGTGCTCGCGATGCTTGTTCCACAATCCTGGATAATAATCATTGCGACCATCGAGTCGGATCCACTTGTCGCAGATCTTACAGTGCACCCGTTTTTTTTCAACGGCATCTATCAGTGGATCTTCTTCTAATACTTGTTTACGAACCCTCCAGTCCATGATATTCTTCTTCAATTTCTGCGTTGGTGGCTGTGCACCCCGTTCGTGTATGCGATGGGATCGCGTCGGGATATCTTCTGGTGAAGCAAGTGGAAAAGTATTGGAGGCATGAGGCGCTGGCATTGAATCCTCAACCGGTTGATCAGGACCCGAGAGGGACTCCTTGACGATGTCATCCTGTAATTGGGTAGGTTTTCGCTTGCGTTGATGAAGGGGTGGCAATTCCGATCCTTCGCTGGACGGGAGACGAATAAAAGTAGAAGGGGTGGCAGTTGGGAAAGCTTGAGGTGAAGGTTGCGGTCCTTTTGGTTGTACAGGAAATTCTGTTTCAATAACCATATCCCGAATGGCAGATGTAGGTGGAACAATATTTCTGAATCTAATAAAATGAGTGCTATGAACGTGCCCAAAAAAGTGTGATACCTACCTCAATGTCCTCGGACATAACTCATAGTGCTCTGTGAACTCACGGTGAAACCTCTTCCAGGCTGAAGCTGGACTTAGATTGAGCTCAGGGTTGGGGGTCCCATGTTTATATTGATAGCCACAGAAAATGCAATTTTCGTGGCTATATCGACGAGAGCTGAGTTCAGGTCGAAGATCTGCTGCTTGACTATGGGATTCTTTCCTCGGAATGGGTGGACCTTTCATCTTCGAAGACATAGAGGATGAAGTAGACCGGTAAAGTAGCATGAAGAAAGAAGTAAGTTCTGGGGGCGATGGTCCTCGTGGTAGCTGGTTTTTATAATACTGGCACATGGACCGCTTATGTGTGACAGGTTTCTGAAAGCTGCTCGAATTACCGAGTTATCCACCAGAGTAGCGTGCATCGTGGATTCAAACATGTGCCTCGAAGCCTCGTCATCGATACTTGCACCGATGCCGATCTGTAACACATAAAAAAGGAATGAAATATGCACGATATCCAATGGTGTTTTTCTTGGAGCTATCTTCCACCTGTGATGATATATACAACGGTCCAAACGGATCATTGCAACATAGCTACGATTAGTTCATTCAGGCGGATGGATATAACAAACGCTCACATATACAGATACAACACTTGCAGCTTTGGCAGAGTCAAGGAGAACATGGGAACGGCCGGTGGCGAGCAGTGGTCTTGTTGTTCGGGCATCCCGTTGCGGTACGGAATGCAGGTGGCTAGGGTGTGGTCATTTTGATCAATAAATGTCCCGTTCTGAAGTTTAAATTTCATACTATCCGCATTAGGAAATCAGAGTGCACTGCAACTTCGTCTATCAAGGCAACCTGAGATAAAAAGTGAACCTTGTCTAGCGTGTCATTAATGCACAGGAGATCTGGATCTAGAGAAGCGAATATGGCCTGCTGCATGGCCTTGGAATTATCTAGCACATGGCACTAGTTACGCCCTAACCTAGACTAGACCTACATCCCGAATCTTCTTTTCACTACCCCATCACTGTGCCCTTAATGAAAGCATATGACCAGTGATAGAGGTGGTATTTCTGGGGCAATTCTTTTGGAATTTCAGAGGCCGAAGATAAAGTTATGATTAGGAGAACATGCACTTGAAGTTCGAAGAAGGAAACATGAATTTCAGGCTACTAATCACCCGTGAGTTAAGAATGATGACTAACCAAAGAGATGGCAACATAAAATGAAAATGTGACATAGAATCAGAATTCCCTGTTGCCTTGTTGATGGCAGTCTAGCCCAGACCATATTGTATGAGTATGCAGTATCGCCGACCGAATCATGACACGCATGCTACATCGTATATATCGCTCACTGGGCTGCTGTACGAGATCAACCTAGCTACTACGTCCATGCCAAGTGCCTCCAAAACCACGTCTACGTCCTACTTCGGAGGTCTCGCTGGGCTTTGCCTCTCACAATGTTGCGTGGACCATGAATATGCAGGCGGCTCCGTGATAGATCCTTCTTGAGTAAGCATCAGACACTCCAAATGATACCAAGTACCTCTCTAAGCTCTCAAAAAGGTCAGGTACCTACAGACGTTTCTTGACACTTGTCCACAAGACATAAGTCAGCTGTTGACATCTCTCTGGTCAGTTGTTATCTGGGGGATCAGAGAAAAAGGAGATGTAACACGAGTCCTACACATATTTGCTTATGATTCGACATCGCTCAAACAACGACGGTCATCACTGTTTCTAGTATCATTATAACCTTGGCAGATTCACACTGCCAAATATTCCTGGAATTTCAATTAAATAAACACCTGGATTATCAAGATGATTAATATTTGTGGAAAATCGATACCTGATTCATACAAAAAAGACCTCAATTCTTGTGCCCCATGAAGTGTTCAATAACCACTCGTGTTTGCTTCTATTTTGCGAAGCTTATAAAAAATAGACACATTGTTCATTAATGGCCAAACAAATTTGATTTCCCACACCCACATATATTATTGGAATTGACGGTCCAGGTGTTAGTTTAGAAAATTGAGCTGGGATCATCGAAATACACCACAGTGCTGAAATATAATTATATAAATCATAATAATCACACCACCAAATACTGATGTCACCTCTTAACGATCCGCAGGTATGATTACGTTCGCAGTAACATTAATCAGAGTGGCAGTGCAGGTACTCGGAAAGTTGTCACAGTGCCAAACAAGGGCTAGAACGCGTTGCACAAGACGACTACGTGTCCTTATTATTTACGCCATGACGCTGCGCACTGGCATATTGCGGTGCTCTTCTGCGCTGTGGATATTATCAATAATTCTTGCTGGCATTGTATCCGGCCAGTCTGACCCAAAAAGTGAAATCTCGTTTTTCGACGACTTTCCGGCACGAATTTTTTTCTTTCACGATACCGATGTATGTATGAGTGGAATTTTTGTTGTATCAAGCGCTCATGTAATTTAAGTCTGCAGTTTATCATGATTCTGTTGAAGGAAATGTCTATGTGTCTTCGGATGAAGGAAAGTCCTGGAGTGCGACTAGTGATATACCTCAGGGGAAGGCGGTGATGGTTATTGAGCATCCCTTCAACAACCGCATGGTGCATACGTTATATTTTGTGGCCAGAGACAGAGCGCTTATACTGACGATAGGCATTTGTACTGACTGACGGCACCAAACACTATCGGACAGAGGATAGGGGAAAGTCTTGGCGTTCATTTGAAGTGCCTCTCTCTCCTGCTCTCGTCCATAAGCCACTGTCATTTCACTCAGATAAGGACAAAAATGGTTACATTCTGTACCAAGGAAGGAGCTGTGATCGTATTGGATGGAACGCTAGATGCTACCACGAGGTGTGTAGTAAGTATGTGATTTTTCGAGTAAAAGGTTCACTTGGTTTACAGACATTTTACACGATCGATAACTTCAGCTCAGCCACTCAGAAGCTCCTTACGGACACATCGAGATGTCAATTTGCCCACAGCAGCCAGGATTTCAGACATGAAGCCCACCCGGATCTCATATATTGCGTTGCTTCCGACACACCAACCTCAGGTGGCGGATACACCCTTGCATCGAGTAGACTTTACTCGAGCACCGACTTTTTCAAAAATGAAAAAACTGTCGAGGATCTTGGCATCGCAAAAAACGCAAAGGGTATCGTTGCTTTTGCAATTGTGTCCAAATACGCGGTAGTAGCATTGAAGGACCTCTCAGAGGCTTCTGATGGTAATATGTTACTTTATGTGACCGTGGATACGAAAACATGGGCCAAAGCACATTTTCCTCATGCTTCCTCTGCTCGGCTTCGTGAAAACGCGTACACCATTGTAGAAAGCACAAGTCACTCCCTTGGTGTGGATGTTTTGTTACACGACCAGAGTGCTATTGGTACCCTCTACTTGAGCAACTCAAATGGAACATATTTCGTGGAGAGTTTGAAGGATACGAACAGGAATGAGAATGGTTTCGTTGATTACGAGAGATTATATGGTATAGATGGGGTTGGTCTTGCTAACGTCGTCGCGAATGCTCAAGACGTTGAACTGGGAAGGGCGCAAAAGCTCTTGAAGACACAGATAACGCACAACGATGGACATACGTGGGATTATCTGAAGCCACCCTCCATAGGCAGCGACGGGAGCCAAATTCAATGCAAATCAGCTGACAAAGAGACATGTTCCCTCCATTTACATTCTGTCACCAATTCACATAACTACGGCCGCGTCTTTTCTTCGCCCGCCCCTGGACTTGTCATGGGTGTTGGATCAGTTGGTGAATATCTTAAACCATACGAGGAATGTGATACATTTTTGAGTGTAGATGGTGGTGATACGTGGCAGATGGTCCGAAGGGATGCACACAAGTATGAGTTTGGCGATCAGGGTAGTATCCTCGTCGTGGTCAACGATGAGGATATTACCGATTCCATTACATATTCCCTTGATCTCGGGAAGTCATGGTAAGTACAGTAATATTTCTCTGGCTTGTGGGTCTCCTCTCTCATTGACCATTGAACCAGGAAGGACTATAGCTTGGGTATCAAGCTGCGCGCTCACGGGTTACTCACTCTTCCCGACTCGACATCTCAAAAGTTCTTGCTCTTAGGATCAGTTGCTCGCAAGGACCAGACAAGTAATGATGGCAAAGTTGTGATCGTTCACCTTGACTTTAGTCCTACCAGGAATCGTAAATGTCAAGAAGATGACTTTGAGAAATGGTATGCTAGAAAAGGTGACGGAGAAGATGCAGAGTGTATCATGGGGCACAAGGTAGGTACTTTTTCGTTGTCTATTTAGGATCTTCAGTTGACTCCGTTCAACCAATAGCAATGGTATAAACGTCGCAAGCCTGATGTTGATTGTTATGTTGGGGAGAAGTATCTCGATCCCGAAGAACATGATGAGAATTGCCAATGTACAGAAAGCGACTATGAATGGTAAGTCCAAGTCCGTGATTGGGGCTGAGTTTGCCGACTGATCTTGTTGCAGTGACTACAATTTTATACTCGATAACGATAGATGCGTCCCTGCTGGCCCTGAACCAATACCTGCTGGTGTTTGTGTAGACAGGAAGACATTTCAGGGATCCTCTGGGTACCGTAAGATTCCTGGGAATACTTGCACAGGGGGTGTCGACAAGGACAAGCCCGTAGAAAAAGATTGTTCCAAAGGTTTCTGAAAGTCATTGTTAATAATATCGGCATTTACTGACAAATCATCTGCAGCCGCTCCACCTGAGGGTAAAGTTGTCCACCAAAATGTATGCATTTCATCGGCTGTGTAAATAATGATTAATTTACTTTGGCGATAGTTCGAGTTCAATTCCGAAATCGTTCAGCATGCATATTTCAAACACTCAACGGTGTGTATTGGCAATTGAATCCCTCTCTCGTCTTCACCCTTGATGCTTATTTTAGACAATTCTTGTTCGTCTCCTTGATCATACGGTCTGGCAATCGAGCAACGAGGGATACACCTGGCAGCAATTATTTCCAGACAAACGTATTCTCACTTTTTATCACCACAAGTTCTCAGACGACAGGGCATACCTCATCTCTGACACTAACGAATATTACTACACTACCAATTCCGGTCAACAATGGCATACTTCAAAAGCGCCAACGCCTCCCAACACCTTCGGTGTTCAAGCATTACGGTTCCACCCGACCGAGACTGAGCAGCTCATTTGGGTCGGAAGTCGTGATTGTGGGCCGGATTCTGATCGATCACAATGTCGTGCGGAAGCAAAATACTCGAGGAATAATGGCAGGCAGTGGTACGATATTGCAGACTATGTCAAAAATTGTGCTTGGGCGAGAGACGCGTTATTGGATGCTGATCCAAGCGAAATCATCTGTGAGTCTTGGAAGGACAAGAAGGGAACGCAGAGGAATTTTGACGAGTTGAACAATAATTTGGAGTTAATAGCGGGTGGTCAGTATTATGAAAGGAAGAAGAAGTTGTTTGATCATGTAGTTGGATTTGCGAAGTTTTCGGAATATTTGGTTGTTGCAGAAGTGAGTAAATTAACCTGAGCTGATCCGAAACCACCCATGTGTCTAATACTTTAGCTAGTTACTACCCAAACAGCATACTCTCGATCTTCAGGTCTCTCTAGACGGGATCCGGTTTGCTGCTGGCCAATTTCCAGCAACGATGCATCCCTCTGCACATGTACGTTGAAGAAAAATGCCCATGCATGTCTCATAATCTTGTCAGGCCTATACCATTCTGGAATCAAACACTCATTCGCTCTTTCTTCACATGACAATGTCAGAACAGCCATCAGGACCTTATTGGGGCAATATCCTCAAGTCCAATTCCAATGGAACATATTTCGCCTTATCTGCTGAGAATGTTAATAGGAACGAAGATGGATATGTTGATTTTGAGAAAGTCATTGGTTTGGATGGTATTGCGATGATCAACGTCGTTGCAGATCTTGATGAAGCTAGGGTCAGTGGAAGGAAGAGGTTGCAGAGTAGAATCACCCATAACGATGGTATGAAATTAGTCTCACTGACAAGTGTTAAATGTTGATGAGGAAATAGGTGGAAGCTGGAAGCCCTTGAACCCTCCCGCCCATGATTCACTGGGACAGAAGTATGACTGCGACGGGACGGTGAGCCCTGCAGTTTGTTCTCTGTCAAGTAAATTGTTCCAAAACCTTGTAGAGATGCGCTCTACACATACATGGATACACTGAGAGACGCGATCCACGTACCACGTTCAGTAGTCCAGGCATAGTCGGTGTCCTGATGGCTGTCGGCAACGTCGGTGAATCCCTGAAGCCGTATAAAGAATCTGATACCTTCCTCAGCCGAGACGCCGGCTTCACTTGGGAAGAAGTGCATAAAGATGCTCACATGTGGGAGTTCGGAGATTCAGGCTCAATTTTGGTCATTGTGAATGATGAGGGGCCAACGGATCATGTGCTATACAGTACGGATGAAGGATTGACCTGGCTGGAATATCGGTTCTCGGAAGAGAAGATACGGGTGATGTCGCTGGTCACTGTACCTGAAGATAATAGCAGGAGATTTATTCTCTTTGGTGCTCGGCTGAGATTACCTGGTGCTATCGCTGTGCACCTTGACTTTTCGTCATTGACGATGAGAAAATGTGAGTACGACTTCATATCCTTATCCTCATATCTAATCAACCCGGAGGTGAACTCAATATGCAAGACCCCAATGATGACGATTTTGAACTCTGGGGACCTAGCATTGAGCGTGAAGAGGTTTGCCTGTTTGGGCGACGGGTGAGCTTCCATGTCAATGTTAATGAAGTTACTGTTGATCGAGAAAAAGACCCTATATCACCGTCGCACCCGTTCGGCTAACTGTATTGTTGGAGACATCAAGGTTGCAGACAATTTGGTAAAAAACTGTACTTGCACTGATGTCGACTTCGAATGGTGAGCTACCTCTTGTATTTTAAAATATTGTAGCCTCATGAAAATTGTAGCGAGTTCAACCACGTCCGCAATGCAGCAGGAGACTGTGTCCTTGTCCCTGGGCAACAACCTCTCTCCGACGACACATCATGCCAAAATGGTGCCGAATATTGGTATGAGAGGACTGCGTATCGATTGATCCCGTATTCGAGCTGTGAAGGCAACAATCGACTTGATCGTGGAAATGCGCATAAATGTCCGGGTTTGAAGTCCAAGGGAACTTTATTCTGGCTTTTCATGCTTCTTTTGCCGTTTGGATTTGCTGCTCTGGTTGGGTGCTACTACTACCGTCGAAGTGGCCCTCGTAGAGGGTGTGTAGTGACATTTTTCTTTCTTTAAATGCGACCAACGTTCATTCATCGTTTTCCTCTAATCTAGGACCATTCGCCTCCCAGGAGATGCACTCTCAAGGCAAGAGAGTGGCTTTGGTAAAGCATTTGATACACTTGCATCCGTACCATGGTTCCTCCTTGGTATCGCCGCTGTTGCACTCGAATGGGTCTCGTCACGTCTGAATTGGAGTGGGTTACAAGGAAGGAGGGGTTATAGAAATGTTCCCATCGATGAGGATGCACAAATTCTTCGCTTCGAAGACGAGGAAGAGTGAAAATAGTTGAGGTTTTGTAGTTCATTGCTTGTTTCATCTTCACTCATAACATATGCTCTATACCTCCCATGTATTATCATAAGATCCGGGCAACAATTGTAATCTGTTTTTTCATTTATTTACCGTATGGTAGTTCCGGTTGGATTTCTATGTTGAGACGTATACCTTGCCTAGTAGATACAGTGACAGATATTCGCTGACGTGGAAACAAAATGGATGTAGAACAATCATCCAGTAAACTTCAGGCTGGCGGCTGCGCGGAAGATCCAGAACACCGCCAGAGTCACGTGAATTTAAAGTTTTCGAAGAATCAAGCTCATCAAGCTCATCTCGACCAAGTACTGTTTCCCACCCAAGTGTCCCCCGTTCTATTATATTCTCGAATATTCAGAGCTTTCGTTCTTACGTCTGGATTACCATTTGACAAACTGAGCGGTAGATCACGATCCACACCTCCAGAAGTAAAAACGAAGGATATGGCATGAGCTCTAAATTCGAAGACTTCTTCCGCGGGCCGCAATACTAACTCTCTATCGCGGAAAAGGTCTTTGAGATTCATTTTTTGTGCTACACCAGGCTGCTTTCTGCATCTCGTGGAACATTCGTCCAAAAACATCTCGAAATTCAAGTACCAGATTGACCAGAAAACCTGGTTTCACTACATTATCACATAATTAAGGCAAAGCGGAGTACTTCTCTCGAAATACCTCAGAGCGAACTTCCGTATTGGAGTACCCTCGTATATCTGAGCCGACATTTCGAAGTTTAGCTTGTTGGCAGTCACTCCCAAATTTTTTGGACTTCTTGCCGGTTTCTCTAGGATATAATTCCTCCTTCTGATGGAGACGCTTTCCCTGCTTGCCCCTCTTTTCAGCTCTTACCCGTTCTTCCCTCCCCCTTTCTCTTCGTCGTCAACTATGGAGGCGAGTTTGAATTTGGATAGCACGTATGTGCAGTTCAATGTCATCTTTAAGTCGCCTGACATTCATGCAGGATGGGCGTGGCGTTGATCGGCGTTGTCGTTGCTTCAGCGTAAGTCAACTCCACTCGCCTTTTAACCATACTCATGTATCATGTCTCTCTTCAGGTTCTATGGAGGTATTACTTTTTTGATGTCCTGGCCACCTTTCTCAGTCCTCATTATATGAAATTAGTTTCTGTGCTTCAGGCTTATTATTATTGCACTCATCAGACAGATACTTGGCCTATAAAAATGCTCGTACGTCGCTTTATTCCGGTCTAAGTGGAACTACGCTAAAGAACATATCCTGTCAGGTTGGATTGGTCATGCTTTTTGAGACCATACATCAAGGGCTTATCACACACTGCAGTATGTTGTGTTTTCTTTTTTGTCGCGCTTAATCCGCCAACGTTGCTCCTTTCTAGTCTATGTTTATCTCGTCTCCTACTTCAGCCAACCGGAGATGCTCGGTCAACTCGTTTGGTATGTTTTCAGTCATCTAAGTTTGCCACTCTTCTGATACATAGAAAAGGAGCTTATTGGTAAAATTGTTTCCTCACTTGCCACCCCGAATCTGATTTAGCCTTGACCAGGTTGAGGTCTTGTTCAACGTAAGCTCATTTCTATATCTTATTAACCGTCTGAATCTAAGCTCAAAAAACAAGGGTCTCACTGCCTTCTTGGTTCAAAGGTCAGCGAAATTCCAGAATACAACTAGCTAGTTTACTATCTTTTTCATAGCTTCCTCACCATGCGAGTCTGGAAATGTATGCTTATCACCGATTTTGTCCATGAATAATATTCAACAATCATTAGTTAGCAACCGTAGGATGTGGCTGGCGGGCATACTTGTTTGTTCCTCGCTTATCTATTTTTCTTGTGTTGCTCATCCTGTGGAATAGGTGCTCCTCATCGCTGGGGAGTTTGGTACGCTTTCCTGAATATCAGGTCTGCATCACTTATAACACCTTGATTCAGGTTGTATCATCGGTAAGGTGACTTCATCGGTCGAGTTATCGACACTGATCTCGGATCCTGATTAGCCTACACAATTCTCTCGTCAGTTTTGTTCGGGATCATGAAGGCAATCGTGCTGAAATCCTAATTACAGACTTCGACTGCGAACATACTTAGAGCTTGGACGACTGAAGGTCCAGTCATTCTAATTTCAGCTGATCAAACGAATAACTTATCTCATCACAGGGCCTCTCAATTGCGGTGAATGTCCTTGCTGCTGCTGGTGATCTGGTTATCGCTGCCAGCCTATGCATTATTCTTCATCAGTCGCGAACAGGCTTCAAGAGGTAAGTACTATCACAGTAGTAGCACAAATGCTGAAACAAAACCATTACAGGTCCGATACGATGATCAAGAAATTGGTACGAACTAGACCTATGTTGTTTGAAAAGGCTGCTGACTACGTACTGGTAGATTGTTTACTCCGTCAATACCGGTCTTCTTACAAGGTGATATCTTCTTTCGATTAGAAGTTTCCCCTATTGATCCATCCTAGTCTCTGTGCTGTAGCATCGCTTATATCGGTAAAAACGGCACTGCCTTTGCCGTAACACTCAACACTAAATGTCTAGTAGATTGTGTTTGCAGGTCATACTTTTCTTTACATCATGTTCTTCTTCTGTATCGGCCGATGTGAGAACATCAAATGACTCTGACATCACTACCACTTACCTCCAAATAACAGTGTACTCCAACTCCCTACTTGCAGCCCTAAATTCCCGTAAAAAGATCCGTGCAGCCGCCGATGGAGTCCAAACCACGAGTGAAAACCTCTCACTCTCACTTCAAGAACTCCCTAGAAATGGTGGCATCAGCATGGTAACAAAAGTAGGTACACCCAATCTTTAACTTCGGACTCCTTGCATCAACCTTGCAAAATTCCAATCAAACATATTCTCTATATCAGCACTCAGCCAATATATCCATCAAAATAAATACCGAAGAATTCAATACTGAGTTGATCCAGGAATGTGATAGGAACGATCTTGGGCACGCTCGACAGGGTTTAGATGAGAAGCGTAGCGGGATTGGGATGGTAAATTCATTTATCACTGTGCATGGAGACGCTGTTGACATTGACATCGTTCATCAGGCATTTGCAAGAAAAATTTCAAGCTCCAGTACCACTACATTCGCTGATTCGCCTGTCATCCAACCCGTTTGAGTTGACAAAAATTGTCGAGTCTGACTGGCGTCTGACTGACACGCAAAAATAGTTTTATGTAATTAGCCCACAAATGAGTATGCTTGTATGACACATGACTGATTACTTGTTTGAGACACTGATCTACTGGAGTGCTCCTGATTGCTTATAGTATCGATGATGTGTTTACCCGTCAATACTGACTTCAACCTTGAAACTTGGAGTCCAGTACCCTAAGTTCTATTAAACTGCATTTTGGTGCAATTTGTTGTATAACATCCACAAATTTCTACCACCCAGTACTTAATATTCAAATTTCACGACAGTGTTTGATTACAATTTTTCTCATCCAAATATTTGCTGATTAAAATCACCGATGACCAAGTTGACTCTTAGATACCAGCTAGGACATCATGCATCTTATTTCAAAAAAACTATCTCAGCACATTGTGTACACAAATCGAGTGATATCAAACTTGATCATGGCGGGCTGATAACCTGGTGGTCAGGTGACTTGATATAGGTGGCGACTGATTTAATACCTCAGTGATTTGACATCAGATTGCCCACCGTGTATAGTTCTCGATAAGTGATGTTTTCCCGTGCAAAGCAAAAATGATATTTTACATTTTAATTACAGATATGCACAGGAATAAACAAAGAATTCATGATTCTACTGAGGGAGAAACATACTGAAAAAGATAATTATATGAAGAAAATCATTACGGTGCATATCAGAAGTCAACAGCAATATCTGTCTGCCAGATTCCATTGCCTAAGCTGTACAGAGCAATGAGGAATATCTTCTCAAACGAAATGGTCCGCTGGCTGATCTGCCACCGACGATTCGTTGTTGAAGACTTTTCTGCTTGCTGAATTCGAGTGAGGAACGAACAGAACAGCAACAATGTAGAAACTCACTGTCATAAAAGACCAGAATTGCACAGCAATATTAGCTCCCAGCTGTCCCCGTGAGATAGCAGCGCTTGCCGGCATACTTGCTACAAAATTAAGGTCCTCGTAACCAGGCCACTATATATAGCAGGTCAGTATCACTGAGCTATACATTAGAACATAACATTACCGTGATCCGCAGATGAATCTCCTTGATCCCGGTCCCTGCCAAAACTTGATCATTTGTTCCAGCCACCAGTTGATTGATCGCACTTTGCGATCGAGAACTGAAATCGGCAAGGGAAACGCCTTGGCCAGCCTGCCCCATATAATTGAACCTGATTGGATCGCACACAGGAGGCTCTGAGGTTTTACAGACATTCTGCGGGACACGATGGCGGTGAGGGGAATTAAATTCGGGAAGGGGCAGTGCCAAGGCACCCGACAAAGAAGAGTATTTTGAAATTTGAGAAGGAAATACTGGGAGGTGGATAGCATTGTGGTAGCGAGACATGTTGAACACAATTGGAATATATAGTATTAGACTTTGTGAGACGAGCTGTATACTGTTTCGGTTTACCCGTTGAAGGACGAGAAGCTGGAAGACTGCTGGTGACTGGATCCCAAGGTTCATCCATGATTTATATACAGGATATATGTCGTATGCTAGCGTTTACTGGACTCTTCACTCGAAAGCGTACTGTGAACAGTTTCGGGAACGGGGAGGCGCATTGAGAGTCCAGTGAAGGTCGGTAGAATGTGACGAGGGAGTAAATGATAGTGACAGCATCAAAAGTTACTTTTCACAGGATCTTAGACGAAATCTAGCTCATTAGATCGCTGATTAGGATCAGAATGATGTCGTGACCCCCGTACTGTGATGGTGGGGTTATCGTGGTGATCGAGAGGGTGGATATGTGAAGATTAGCTTTCTGTCATGTCAGTGTACAGGTAACATCATTACTGATCTACAGCACGAACCATGGTGATGCCTGATCTCTCCAAAATCCCAATATCGTAGAATAGGACGGAAACTCTTTGAACCAATCAGGTAATCCCGTGATTGTCCTTGAAACGGAAATTTCTAGAACATATCAAAATTTCTAGAACATATCACATCTTTCACGCGACGACGATTCACCACGATGGACCAACCTCACCCCCTGTCCCCGTCGCATGAACAATGTAATCACCCTTCAGTTAATCACCCGTTGCGGAAGTAGCCATTGTCATCGACAGAACAAGCAGAGCCACCTCCGCACCAATCACAGCAATCTATAAGTAGATATCAATATCTGAGGTTTGGCTGGAACAATCGCAGCCCAGTCACAGCCGTGTTTTGTCCGATCAAGGTGTATGTATCGCTTGCTGAGTCGTATCGCAAACCCTTTGGATGCTGGAGGTGGCGACGCTATCAGGGAAAACACTGATATCCAAGAGATAAAGCGAGGCCATCAAAAATCACTGGCGTGCTTAGGGCATCTGAAGTTCATCCTGTTTCCATCATGCCATGCATGCCGGATGAGTTTTTGAGTGAATCGTTCCTGTGCAGTGAAGACTCTTCTAAGAGAGCTGTATTAATGTAGACCATTAATAGTAATTCCTGGATGTAATACCACTTTATCACATTTAACTTACCACTCTGTCACATGTACATGTGTGTATTTCTTTCAATTAAATTATCAGCAAAATAAAGCCTGAACCTATATCTTGGGTACCGAAATAAATTCCAAACATGGCATGTACCTTCGATCCATAAAGGTCTGAGAACATCAGAATTCTGCAAGTGTTACAACATCCAAAGATGCCAATAAGACTTCAATGTTCATCTGGGAAAATCTGGACCCTTGGATTTTCACTATACTGATAAGGATATTTCTAGATATAGTATGTAAGACGGAAATGCCAAACCAAGGGTAGCCCCCTGTGTTATGTAATCCACCTTACTTCTTGTATCACACTCACTATTTACTTTCTGAATAGCATTATGTCTATCTTTATCAATTCCAATACTGCATGCATGTGCAAAAGAATAGGTGACTTCCTGTAGGCAGTCCAGGGAAATTTGTGTACACAGATTACCCCAGAATGCTACATGCGGAGATGCCGAGCATGAATTCCGAATTTGGGGGTCTCCCAGACTTCCCTAGATGTCGTCACCTGGCAAGGGGTCTGGCCTTGCCAGACTTCCCCAGATGTTTTCTAGCCTTTTATGGATAGACGGATCAAATTTCCCCTGATGGCATCTACGGGATGGAGACGGACAATTTATTGACTACGAGGTACTGAAGGCCTTACAATGAAGTTTTTCCCCAGGAAATACAAGTGAGAGACAGTGGGAGTCTGAAATATTGAATTTTTCTTTCAATTGCTCCTTCCAAATGAGAGAAGTTTCGAGTGAAGTTGTAGATGAAGTATCTCATCACAAGACACATTGACAGGTAAGGGGGGAAAAATTACTACCTAGTAGAGAGGTAAATTCATGAGCATCGCATTGCAATACATGCACAAGGGACGTGTGTGACATCATGATATCACATCTAGGAAATGCATTTCTCCTAGATTTCCTCAGACCATAGAATAAGGTTTGCACTCCCCAGATTCCTATGGGAAGCCATACAATAATTATATAATTGGTATTTATGTTTACCAGTATGTGTGCCTGATGAAATTTCCTATTTTGTGACACCAGTTGGTTGTTGAAGTCAGCATTGCAGCCAAGACGCGGCAAGCTACGTATTGGCATTGTGTTATTCCAATCCCCGGCAGGAATATTGACTATTTACCATAAGTGAATTAGTATCCGGGAAACTTTGGATATAGTCATGACGGACGGCCGGCACCGGATTTCGGAGGAGTAATATGTCGTTAGTGCCATGTTTGGTATATTGCTGCCGACACAAGAGCGCTTTGTTCCCATCACTTGACACTGTCCGCAATCGGTGTTGATGCTATAAGGGCTAACCGATGCATTGCTGGCCATCCCGATGCCCTCGATCTCGTTTTCCTTATTCCAAATGGTCGAAATGACGTGGTGTCAACTTGTAGGACAAGGGATTCATGCGCATCCTCTATCACCTGCTGAAGCAGGGGGTGATAGTCGTCAATCATCTGTCAGAAGTTAATTGATGATGTTTTTTGAGAAGACATTGGATCGGCGTCTTTCATACGCGATGTACTAGACTACAAGAGCAGGTCAATTATCAACGAAGGTCGCACTCAAGTCAATCTCTCTCTAATCCGTGTCCTCACTCAGAAGCCTTTGTCTATCTTTGAAAAGCAACCAGCTCAATGTTTTATCATCACGAACGGGACTAAATGATTGGATCCCGCAATTCTCTGCCCTACTAAAACAATACCATGTTTGCTGAACTCATCCATTACCTGCACAGGTTGCGGACCAGTGGCCGCCATGTGCTCAAATTTCAATATCGATAATAAAAATTGTCTAGTGCTGGAATATCCTCAAATAAGCTTCATGAAAAGCTGGTAGTTGGCAGTCCTTATTCCATACTTATTCTTTAAAAATTTATCTTGATATTTTTCAGGCGCAAATTAACTTGCATGGAATTATTTTACGAAGGCTTTAAATCCAAAGAAGAGCAAGATCTATGAATCGAAGACGATAAGGAAACCCCTGGGCTTTCCAATCTGACTGAGGAGCATAAGTCTGTTGAGCCTAGTGCCATTGCGACGGCAAAGTGGCGGCATATCTTGGGTATGGTGTCATGTTTGGTGGATTCAGATTACGGGCTTTTTGTCGGATGTGTTGTTTCTTAGACTTATTTCGTCGGTGGATAATTGTATGTCTTGGCAACACTTGTGAGCGTTTGAAGTTGAATGAGTTGTACAATAACGATAGGGTTCGTACAGGACACAATCAGTGATGGATACAGTACCAGAGTTCATACACCAGATAACTTGTGCTCTCGTGACTGGATTCTTCTTGGGTGAATTGAAAAAAATATTTTTAGTATGACGAACCCTTGTACAGCAGTATAAAACATGAAATAACTTAGACCTTGTCATCCGACTTTTCTGCATCCGTAACTGGAGTTTTCATATTCTGGACTCGTTTTCTGACCTCCCCTCGTCTAAGGTGTCCGATCTCCTGAGCATCATTCCTCGCCTTGGTTAAATTAGCCAATGCATCTCGATGTGTTCTCTCAAGACGAAACGGAAAAAGGAAGAAACTGGGATACAGTCCTCCCAATAGCGCAATAACTCCCAAACCAACCATCAACCGTTCCCGAGGTCCACCCGCTGATTTGGCCCATTCATCTCGTTCATGCTGCCGTTGCTCGTCTTTCATAGCTTGTCTTCGCTGTTTCAGATATTGTGCGTTCTGTGAGGTACGACGTCTACGGTGAATTTCGGCCATGTATGGATCAAAACCTCCTGTCGCATTTGTTCGACGAGAAGGGTTTTGCAAAATGCTATAGGCAGAGCAGATGGCTTGGAAACGAGTGTTTCGCTCATGAGGGCATGATGTGTGTGTTCGTGCGCAAGGTGAGTCGGGATGGTGTTGTCGGACAAGTTCATAATCTGAGACCATCGGTTGTCAAGTTTAATAGATATATGAGCTGAAGACTGACATCGAGATTTCACATCGGCTGACGATGCACCTATCGGCAGATGGAAAATCTCTAGAGGAGTGGGCCTAGGAGCCTTTGGAAAGGGATAGAATTGAGAATCTGGGTTTTTGGCTGTTGCTGAGTAGTCAATGTCTGATAATGTTGTTGCGCGGCGCCTCAACATGGACACAAGAGATGGACGAAGCAGATATTGCTCAGAGGTGCATAAACAGTGAGAATGAAATAACATGGATGAAAGTATTTAAGGAGAGACGTATTTGAATTAAGTGGAGCCAGACAATAAGAGGGTAACTCTAACATAATACGGTAAAAATTTACTTTTTCCAAGTTACCTTGTCCACAAATTTTGGAAATTGGTTTGTTCGAAAACGAAGCGCTCGTTCGGTACCCCAACTCAATTGCCCTCCACCATGCCCCCCAAAAAGGCCAGGCTTAACAGTCAGAAGACCAGAGCTGCTAAAAGCTCGGCACGGAAGCCTACTCTAGGCAATGACACCACCGTCGACGGGTATGTCCCTGCCAGTTTTAGACACAATGGTTATGCATGGCACTCATTGATCTACTCATCTATTGTTTCTCTCTGCAGATCGAGTCCTGCACCACCCATGACCCCCAGCTCTTCATCTGCAGGGTCCACTGACGTTGAGAACCCATCGATATCTCCTCCTCAGACAGACCCTCCTGCCCCGGAACAGGAAGATCCAGTCGCGGCCGCAGAAAAGGTCAAGGAACAAGGGAATGTTGCCTTCAAAGCCGGGCGATATGGCATGGCTATCGACCTTTATACTGAGGCCATGAGTAAGCACACGACTGTGTTGATCGCTTAAACTTCAATAAAATTACAGAACTCAATCCCACCGAACCAGCCTACCTAACAAACCGTGCAGCGGCGTACATGGGCATTAAACGATTTCGACCAGCTCTCGAAGACTGCCAGCATGCAGCTACCCTCCAGTCCTTCTCTTCTTCAAAAACCCTCCTCCGTCTCGCCCGCTGTCAGTTTGCTCTCGGATCACTAATAGGTGCTTCATCTACAATTAAAGACATTCTCGCCGTAGAACCCTTCAACACGCCGGCCCTTCAACTTCGCGACAAGGTCAAGTCTCTTGAGAGACACATTATAAATTTCGAGGCTGCGAGAGGAAAGAAGGATTGGGGACTTGCAAGACTTGCCCTGGACAAGTGTGTTCAAGCGATTGAGGGAGAGGGTGGGGAGATTCCCGAGGAGTGGAGAATAAAGAAGGCAGAACTTGAGTTGGCGAGAGGGAATTGGGAGGGTGCTAGTATGGCTGCAAAGTCCGTTGATTTTTTTTGCAAGTTTTGCTCGTCTTTTGAAATTTTCAATTATTTTTACAGTGACGCCCTCCGGATGAACTCCAACTCGCCTGATATCCATGTTTTACGCGGACGTATCCAATTCATAGAAGGTAGATTCGAACATGCCAAAATACACACACAAGAGGCTCTCCGACTCGATCCCTCTTGTGAACCCGCGCGGAAGCTACGGAAACGTATAAAAGACGTGGAAAAGCTGAAAGAAGAAGGCAATGCGGCTTTCAAGTCGAGTGAACTCAGAGAAGCAGTGGACAAGTATACCCAAGCACTGGAGGTTCGTGTTTTCTTGTCACTTTAGACCCTTTCCTCACATACGTACTATGATTATGTGTAGTTGGTTGGTGAGTCGGAAGAGGAAGGAAAAGGTGGACAGATCCGCGCAACTCTACTCTCTAATCGCGCAACAACGCTTCTCAAGGTTTCTTTTCTTTTCGCCCCCACTCGACCACTAACACCTACTTGACCTTATCAGCTCTCCAATCACAAAGAAGCACGTTCAGATACCGATGTTTCCCTCCTCCTTTGCCCCAACTCATTCAAATGCTTACGCACACGCGCCCGATGCAATTTCCAACTCGAGTCCTTCGATGCTTCTGTAGCTGATTTCAAATCCTCGATCCAGCAAGCGCAAACTGAAGGCGGCGCCACAGATAGTGATATCCGTGGGTTGAGGGCGGAACTGAAAAAGGCAGAAGCGGCATTGAAGAGGAGCAAGACAAAAGATTATTATAAGATATTGGGTGTACCTAGGGATTGTGGGGATGCAGATATCAAGAAGGCTTATAGACGGGAGAGTTTGAAGCATCATCCTGATAAGGTGAGTAGTAAGCCAATGACCACGCGGAGACATGAATATTTCGAATACAGGGTGGCGAGGAAGAGAAATTCAAACTCGTAGCTGAAGCTTATGCAGTTCTGTCCGATTCACAGCGTCGTGCGAGGTACGACATGGGTGAAGATGAAGACGGGATGAACGGTGGAATGAGCGGAATGGGAGGGAATGGATTTGGCCATGTTGATTTAACGGAGCTGTTTTCTCAGTTTCATGGAGGAGGAGGGGGTGGGTTTAGCTCATTTGGTGGTGGTGATGGTGGTAGCAGTGCTGGAGGATTTAGTTCGTTTGGAGGGAGGAAGGGGGGTCGGGGATTCCAATCGCAGGGATTTTCGTTTTGATCTCCATTTGTATAGAGGGAAGGGAAGAGATTATGATATGCCGTATTTTGTTGCGGAATATGGAGAGCAAAGCTTTGTTATCTTGCATCTTGGTCTATTATATACTGAATGTGAGTCTTTGCTTCAAACAAGACTAAACCACTGGAGGCATTTGGGTTCGTTGATCACACTGATCACCCCGTAGGAGGCGTCCTCTCTTTTCTTATTAGTTTTGCTCTGGGTCTCACTCTATTGTCTGGAGTGTAATTCAATGTTCATGAACAATTATTTGATTTTTGATTTTTCCTTTTACTTCTGTATTGTGGTTGATTGAAGCTGAAATAGGGTGATTAGATTGGCCAACAACTGATAGATGATATATCATTCTCTGAGCTACTTCAGCAAGGTCTGATCACCTGATCAAAAATTCAATACAGGTGTATCGAAAATCAAGATATTTTGATCGCTTCGATGGTGTAATTTCAGTGATTGCTAACGCTAACATGCCGCGTGGATGTTGGATGTTGTTTTCATAGATCACAGTGTGATGAGTGACGTTATTATCTGACGGCGTGACAGATGGGGTTGAGTGAATGCTCCGAGAGCCCCACTCTCATCCCGCTCCTCGGCTCCTTATCTATCTACCCACATCCAAAAAAGGAAGTCATTGTCATTCATCAAATATTATCAAGTCTTCACTCGTTTTGGGAATGACGGACCTGAATTTGGCAACGGTTTGATCGACTTCACAAGGACTGTGATGCATGACCCTAAATAACCTCTTTCATGAAATCACCCCCCCGCCTGCGTGATCCTCGTCGAAGATGCTTAGCACCACGAACAAGGTCTCCTTCTCATGTGTGATGTGTGAAGTTGTATTTCAAAAAATGCACAGAGTCAAGGCCTATTTAATATGCGCAGTTCCAGAAGGACGACTAAAAATTCAGTATATTGATTGTCGCCCTGCCTATTATTCTATTAAACAAAATGTCTCCCTATTATAGCTGCATACATCTCCCTGTGTTCCCGTCGCAGCACTCTGGATACTCATCCCTTTCTGGAGCCCTTTCCCCACCGCCTTCCCAGTTCAAACATTCCTCCCGTTATCGAGTACCTCAATCCATGGCTAAAGCCACCGGACGACCTATCTCCCGACCAGTCTTCTTCGACTATAACGGGTACTTCCATCAAGGAGTCTTCATCGCCGACTTCAGTACTCGTAGTGCAAATGCTTTGACTGAGATGATTGCTGGAAGCAATGATCTCCCTTTGGCAAATACTCCTGTGAAGGAAATTAATCTATGCATCAAGGTAAGGACTGGTTGTGTGATTACCAAGTCAATTTTGTGACGCTCATCTCTTGCTCAGTGGCCGGGTTACGAACATTTGAACTGGTCGTTTAGTACTCCTGCGAGTTCCTCGATGACTCTCGTTCAACTCGGTGCCAGTATTGCTATGCATTTTTGGAGATTCGTCGAAGTTGGTGATGCTCCTTTCACCAATAAAACCAATCCCACTGACCCTGTTTCTAGAAAGCTATGTCATCTACAACCACGTGCAGTCGGTGGAAGATTGGCAATGAGGGTATCAAGTTCGAGAAAATCGTTCTTATTGGCCTCTACAGCATTGGAGGCGATGTCTGGCAGGCAGATATTGCTGTGGACCTTTGAGCTTGTATAGGAAATCGATCAAGATTCTCGCATAAATTATCGTCGTAGTTATTGATTGGATATCGCATCGTTACTCTGCCACGTTCTCCTCACGTTCAATCATCTGTAGCCCTAAATTGTATACTCAATAGTCAAAGGAATAACTCAATGGATTGATGAATTGGAATTGGTTGAGCCTCAGGGAGGCTTTGAGACCCAGCTTGCTTGCAACTAGCTTGGTCCTGCGATATGAAGAGTGCTCGGATACATAGAAGAACGATTTTTATCATGCCAGAATACAAGACCAAGATGCTGCATGTTGGAATTTAGCGAACAATAAGCGAAGACAAGGTGAGAGACATTATTGTCCTTCT
Organism: Leucocoprinus sp. KB1807203; assembly: GCA_019327925.1. Lineage (NCBI taxonomy): Eukaryota > Fungi > Basidiomycota > Agaricomycetes > Agaricales > Agaricaceae > Leucocoprinus > Leucocoprinus sp. KB1807203. The sequence continues at coordinate 86,486 of JAHTMQ010000076.1, read as the reverse complement.
GAGCAAATAAAAGATTGATATCATCCACCGCCAACCCAGATCTTAACAACATTGTACTGTTACATTGATAATTCCCCGGCGTCTCACCATGTAATTATCACTGCACTGACCTCAAGAGTATCCATGATCCATCAGAGTGGCAGTGTTTTTGCTTGGTCATGCTTGCCACTCACTACTTGGTCGTCCCCTGTCTAGGCATTTGCCCTTACAAGAGGTACCCGTATGTATGAAATTATTTCTCACATACATAAGATTTTAAATTGACTGTATTTTTTCTAGAAATCGGCCCAATTCTTTCACAGAACGTCTGTGTTGATCCTTTCTAGATAGCGTTCAATCGCGCAATTATACCCTGAGGACACTACAAGATCCTTACCTGACTTCAGTTACTAGAGGTGAGGACTCGCTCTCGCTGCCTGCAGCAATACTGACGAGTTCAGCTATACCAAAATTATGAATCCACCTTCGTATGCTGTAGTTCCATCCAACCAAGAGAATGAAGAAATGCAACATCGTGAAACGGGTCGCCCAGTCACTCATATGCAGACCCTTTACATGCCCATAGAATCACCTCCAACTCCTGCTCCCTCCCCTGGTCCGGTCCCAAATTGTTCCTCGACTTATCCTTTGGGTCTTGCAAGTAATCACCTTCTCAACACACATGACCCTGTACTCAGACGACAGATTCTTGCCTCAATTCTGATGTCATGCTCGCCATCCGAGCTTCTGTTCATCTCAACGACAGTTGCGCCGTTGCTCAAGAGAGACTTCCTCTTTTGGCTGCCCACGGAGCTGTCACTGCACATCCTTAGTTTCATTGACGATCCCACATCACTTGTACGCGCATCCATGGTCAGTAAACGCTGGTACAAACTAATTACAGAGGAATACGTGTGGAGGCGGATGTGTCGAGTGCATGGATATGAAGACTTTGATGAGTGTCCTGTGGCCCGACAAGAAAGGGACGTCTTCCCGGTTTGGAAAGAAGACTTTTCTTATCGCGAACATTATAAAATATCTCACATCACCATGGCAAACTGGCGTAAAGGTGGTCTGCTGCTTCAATCTCATCGTGTCCCCGTTGCCAACCCTGACAATGGAGTCGTTACATCACTAGCATTGGACTCCGATTGGATAGTCATAGGTCTTGCAAGTTCCAAGGTTCATATATTCAGTGCCAAGACTGGTGTCCTCGCACGTACTCTCGTAGGGCATGAAACAGGTGTCTGGGCTGTTTGTTTAGTTTCGAGAGGTGGTTACCCTGTCCGGCCCCCTCGAGACGATGATGTTCGAAAAAAGCGGAAAGGCGATGTGGAATCCCTTGGTTTTGGTATCGACAGATTGAATATCTCTCAAAACCAGGAACAGTATATTTCGCCTATGTTGAGGACGGCTTTGGGGCTTGACGAAGATAGCTCTTGTTCCAACAACGCTTGGAAGGACCAACCCCAATCACAAGTGTTTCCAGGAAAACGAAGTGACAACTTTACATCCCAAGGATGGGGTCAGCCAGATGCACTCGTTGTCAGTGGTGGTTGTGATAAAGTGATCAGAGTATGGGACGTTAAAACTGGGTATGAACAGTAAACTGCCATTTGCGCTAGCAGGGGTCACAATTTTCCATTTTCTGCAGGTACTGTGTCTACATTTTGAGCGGACATACATCAACTGTGAGATGTATTCGTGTTCTGCATAACCGACCGATTGCAGTCTCGGGTTCTCGAGATGGGACTGTTCGTGTTTGGGATATTCAACGCGGTCGCGCCTTACGCATCCTTCAAGGCCATCGACATAGTGTTCGTTGCTTGGATGTTTGCGGAAACAGGGTCGTCAGTGGAAGTTACGATACGACTTGTCGGGTAAGTGATGAATCACTGGCCGTCGTTGACTCCCGTGTGACCCAGTTTTTCTAGCTGTGGGATGTTGACACTGGCCAATGCCTTCATGTTCTCAGAGGTCACTATCACGAGATCTATTCCGTCGCTTTTGACGGAGTTCGGATTGCATCTGGTGGCTTGGATACTACGGTTCGTGTATGGGATGCGAAATCAGGGTGAGCATGATTGATCAGAAGGATCAATCAAATTTTGGGTTGACAGAACTTATCAGGGATTGTGTAGCACTACTTCAAGGTCATACTGCCCTCGTTTGTCAAGTCCAACTCTCTCCTGAGATCCTTGCCACCGGTGGTTCCGATGGGCGCGTAATCACATTTGACCTGTCAAAGTATACGGTGCTGCATCGTATCGCAGCGCACGACTCCTCCGTCACTTCTCTACAGTTTGATCATAACTTCCTAGTCACGGGTGGCAACGATGGTCGTACGAGGATTTACGAGACTGCTACTGGCAACTACATACGGGATCTAACAGATCCGAGTGAAACGGTTTGGAAGGTCGCATATTTGAAGCATACGTGTGCAATCATGTGTAAAAGAGCAGGCCGGACCATTGTTGAGATATGGAATATGAGGCCCAAAGGCCTATAGATTGTCGGAATGTTATGTGTATGGTTCAATGCTTACTTTCTAGATAGTAATGCTAATCTGGCTTATTTATTATACTTTATGGCATCGTCAGAAGTAATTTGCTAGAGTTGTCTTTGCTAGTTGTTTGCTGCTTAGGTAATACCGAAGATGTTGTCTTAATTCATTCTCCTGATCTTGACTACCATCCTCTGGATTATGTCTGTATTCAAGATTGTTCCCACGATTCAACAATATGATTGGGGGAAGACCGGAAAGAAGTCCAAGGTCGCTTTCCTTGCAGCCTCAGGTTCGCCTGGCTTCAAACTTGAAGGACAGGCTCCGTATGCTGAGGTATGTATTACTCTTGGAAACATAAGGATATTCGACACTTTGGAGTTGTAGTTATGGATGGGAACTCATACATCGTCACCCTCAGAACTGACAGAGGGCGGGGGCCTCCTCGCTGATCACCTCAAAGTTCATCCGGAGCTTATCGGCGACCGTATCATCGAGCGATTCGATGCGGCAAGTGGCAATCTCCCCTTCTTGTTCAAAGTCCTTTCTATCGAGAAGGCTTTAAGCATACAATCGCATCCTGACAAACGGACCGCTGAAGCTCTCCATGCTAAACTACCCGAGATCTACAAAGGCGTGTCTATAAGCGACTTTATCGTGGAAGTGTTTTGACTATCATTGAACATCTGTCTTTATCAGACTCCAATCACAAACCAGAGATGGCATTGGCGATCACTCCTTTTCAAGCTCTTTGTGGCTTCCGTCCACTTCCTGAAATCGCCAGGTTTCTTCAGCTAGTACCGGAACTCGCATCACTCATACCAGCCACTGTCCTTCAGACCTTCCTTTCTGCTGCTTCTTCAAGAAATTTTGGGGAACAGATGGAGAAGGTCGTTCTCAGGAATGTATTTTCTGCTATCATGACTGCTCCAGAGTTGGACTTTAAGCATCAATTAAGACTTTTGGTATCAAGATACAAAGGCGGCGGTGCCAAGACGACTGAAGGAGAGACTCAGGAACTCGTAGACCTTGTTGTTAAGCTCAATCTGCAATTTCCTGATGATATAGGCGTTTTTTGCCCTTTTTTACTTAACTATATCATCTTAAAACCTGGGGAGGCTATATTCCTTGGAGCAGGAGAGCCTCATGCATATCTCTATGGAGGTAATTGGCATATCTGATTTCATCATGTCTGTGCCTGAATAGATGCCTGTTTAGATTGTATCGAGTGTATGGCCAACTCTGACAATGTTATCCGAGCAGGACTTACTCCCAAATTACGTGATGTTCCCAATCTTGTTGCGACACTCACGTACGAATCCTCCAAGGCGTCGAAACACTTTGTCACGCCCCGTCCACTTGGTGCAGACTCCCGATTCAGCACGTTGTATGACCCCCCGATTCCTGAATTTGCGGTCATCAAGATAGATATTCCTGCAGGAGAATTGGAACGACACCTGAAGTTCAATGGTCCCAGTATCACTATCGTAATAGAAGGGAAAGGATCAGTTGACTGGGATGAGGGTGAAACAAACTTGAAGCTCGGAACCGGCGATGTGTTTTACGTTGGAGCTGGGACTGATATCAATTTACGCGCTGATGGGGACAGGCTTGTGCTTTACCGTGCATTTGTTGAAATTCAATAGTAAGTTTGGAAACCGATTTTACCCAATGATCATGAATAGCATCTGAAGAGAAGATTTTGGAATCATGAAGTCATTTCAAAGACGTATTGTTGTAGAAATGAACCACCAGCATGAACAGTACCCTGAGCTACGGGGGATTGTTTCCCCTCATATGCAGATTAGTTCAGTTCTGATGGTTTCCTACTGAGATATCAAAATCGGTAACTCGAGAGAAGAAGCTACTTTTGATTGGGTTTGGAGTCATCATTTCTCTTTTGAGAGTAGACCTACATGCAGTGGTGTTGGCCACTGAAGTTGACATATCTATCGCCTACAAATCTGAAATATAGAGCTGAACTTGATGTATCGAACTAACTCTGTCCTAGCTGATAGCTGTCAAAACCAACCTATAATCAGGATGACTTTGACTGCTAGAAGAACTATGCAGAGTTGCGTGGCTGCTTTCCCACCTCCTTCACCCCTGGAAATACTGACTAAGCAGTTACTGTCATGTCAAACTCACATTTTTCAAAATGCAATAGAAAAGAAAACGAAGAGGAAGGGATTTTTAGTAAATGAGTCAACACCTGGTATATTCTACCTCCGGTGAGCTCCATCCATTAGATGTGCATCTATTCTCTAATCAGGTCTATTTCGACTTCAGGAGTTCCCAGGCTTTCATTCCTTCAACATTTATCACATCTAATTCAAGTAAATTGAATAGAGCTCTAAATGTTCTCCTGATTATAGTATGACTGGATATCATCCTGAGTCATTTTTCTTCAGTGATCTGCTGAGAGTAACAGGTGCTAGAATATTTTCCTGTATGGGACAGCTCAGGATGTCTATACCGTACAGAAAAGTCTAGAACCTTCTCAACAATCAGGGGCAGCACCATTCGAAAGACAGATTACCATAAGAGGAGGTTGTGTGACATACAGAAGGGATGACTCAGCTTGGTTTGTTGTTTAGGTCCATGTGAAGGTCCTTTGTCTCTGTGATTGTGTGAAGGACGATGATTGTCATGCCACGATTCAATGCAAGATCAGGTTATGGCTGAATGATATATATGGGGCTCAATATCACTCCATCATAGACAGCCATTGGCTACTCTAATTACTTGAGAACGATGGTCGGGGACTATCACAGCTTGGTTCATACATACGTCCATCCCTCCCAGCTTTCTACTTACTCTTCTCTTGCGGGTGCTCTGACACCTGCGACGGTGACTTGCCAGTTTTTATCCTCAACCCGCAAACGGGTGACCCCAGACTGCTTGTAAGGGCACCAGTGACCCTGCTTTCTTCCCAATTGGCTTCGACTACTTCTCCCAGGCGAGACAGGGAGTCGCGCTTAGAGACTTTGCTATCAGGAGCCAAAGTGCACTCACTCAGCTTGTCTCTGGTGCTAACGAGCATGTCTTGGCTGGGCTGGAACTCCGCAAAATTGATCTTCGCATTATGGTGATTGTCATTCTAAATGCAATTATAAAGACGTACTCAGGCCGACGCTAGTGGCTTGGCTATGAACACATTGATGGTTCATTCACAATCCATGTCTCGACAGCGATTACAAAGGGACAGCTTGGTTCCATGATCGCAAGACAATTCCGGAAATTCTGCAATGTAAGTCTGAACCATTGCCCATGGCGGTATTGACATTTGTGTCCAGAAAGCTGCCTCCTCTGTAACGGGTGCTCCACATTGGCGTATAGGTCCTGACGCTATCACTTTTGACCAACTCTATCTTGTTGCACTATATAGCTTTGGTGGTGGCATATGCCAAGCAGACATTGCCGTTGATCCAGAACCAGTGCATCAATAAAAATATCTTGTTCTGAATTTTCTAACATGCTTCCATGTCATTATCATACCCTTTCAAGCAGTCCATCACATTCTGTATTATACAGTGTACAGTGGATACCGGTTACTTGTGTGTATACTTTATTGATCACCAACCTCTTCTATTTGCTGCGCATTCGACCACCATGCTACTGGACCAAGACCTTGCTCTGCAATGGAACACTAGAATTTCAATTAGCAAAGTTGCAAATGGGAACGGAAGAACCCACTATGATGTTGTAAGGAGCTCGTTTTGGCTCTCGCATAATTTGCACCCCTTCAGCCATCTTTGGAGGGCCAGGCTCATCATCGTAGAAATCTTCCGCCTCAACGCGTACTCGGAGCACCTCCCCTTGGTCAATATACATACGTTCGGAGACAGGAGAATCGAGGAGCTGTTGAGACACTGGTGCCTCGGAGTCAGGGAGCCAGAAGTGCGCACGTTCGTTTGGATCGCTAGGAAAAAAAGTCTGGTAAGAATGATTTTTTCTTTAATGAACGGTAGGAAGAAACTTTTTTTTTACAATGCCGCTGGCTGTGGGAGATACACAGCTGGAATGTACATGTCATCAAAAAATCCCATCGTCACTAGCAAGGTGTGAGTAAAGGGCACAGGACCCTGTATTGTCATGCACGAACATCGGATGCCGTCTTCATCAGAAGATTTGACCTTGGCCACGACGACCTCCGAGATGAAGGGCCGGAAAACGACCATGCGGAACACGACTGCCTTGAAGTTAGTTTAGCCTTAATCCTATTATGAAGACACAAGTAGCGCACCTTGATACCATAAGCATCCGTCTCCGTAGCGAACTTTTCCTTCGCCAACCGTGTTCAGGTCGAAGACAGTAATGCAAAGTCCGATATCATGCAGAACACGGTTAGCGTATTTTTTATTGATCTCGGCAGTTATGGCCTCTTCTGCAGGAATCCCAAATTGCGATGGATGAACTGCTGCTGTATCCTAAAGCCAAGGTTAGGCTGAATCTTGAGGGTGGATAAAATTGTAACGAACCTTGATTATAGCTAGAGAAAACATATCGTTTTGATTTCCCACGTGATGTCCCAAAAAAATTCCATATTGCTCCAAACTTTGTTCCTCTCCACCTGGTTGTCTGGCAAATCCTTATCCTTCTCATCAATTCTTCAATAAACCTTAGAGCTATGTCGGGAAATAACGCAGGAACTTCCTCAGCTAGCTTTCTCCCAGCAAAGTCATGGAGACACTTCGTTGCAGGCGGGTATGTACGCTTTTCACGCCTGACAAGTGTTTGCGAGGTCCTGACAAAATGTTCTAGTCTCGGAGGAATGTGCGGTGCAATTGTAACGAGCCCATTTGACGTGGTGAAAACGCGTCTTCAGTCGAGCCTGTTCCGTGAGGGCCATGCAACACTAGGCCTCATGACTAATGGTTCAGGTGGCGCTGTGTTACACGGTCCCAGACATGGCGGTCTGCTGTGGAATTTTGTGGAAACAGGTCACATCCTACGGTGGGTATGTCTCATTTACGCTCCTCAATCTTCTAACTCGTTTCTGCAGTGACATTTACCGAGATGAATCTCCCCGCGCGCTATTCAAAGGTCTTGGGCCGACGCTAATTGGTGTCATTCCAGCGCGTTCAATCAATTTCTTTACCTATGGCAATGGAAAAGTTGTCATTGCCAATGCATTCAATGATGGCCGTGAAAACTCTTTTGTTCATCTCTCTGCAGCGGCGCTTGCTGGTATCGTCACCGGGACGGCCACTAACCCTATATGGGTTGTCAAAACTCGAATGCAACTATCCGCATCCCAGCTAGTTGACGGCATCCCACTGGCTCGTCGGAGTGGTATCGGTGGAAGCTGGTTATGCATTCAAAAGATCTTCCGAGAGGAGGGGATCAAAGGGTTCTACAAGGGGTTGACCGCGAGCTATCTTGGAGTGACAGAAGGGACGATTCAGTGGGTGCTGTACGAGAGGCTGAAGAAAATGACTGCAAATTCAGAAAGAAAAGGCGGTTCAACAGAGTGGCTAGGTATGCTTGGCAGTGCAGGCACTGCTAAGTGTGTTGCGAGTCTAGTTTCATATCCTCATGAGGTTTGTCTGTGATTCTTTCTATATCTCATATAATCTCACATCATTCGCGCAGGTTCTCCGAACACGTCTTCGAGAACCATGTGTGAACGGTGTTATTAAATACACTGGTCTATGGCAGACGTTGAGATTGATCATTGCAGAAGAAGGTATCAGGTCATTATATGGCGGTCTTAGCGCCCACCTGATGCGAGTCGTGCCCAACGCCGCAGTCATGTTCTTCATCTACGAGGGTATCCTCAAGTGGTGAACATCATATGTTCACCACCATTCTGATTCATCCTCAGCCACCTCGTCTCACTCCCTCAGCTGCTATGACATTCTCGTTCAGACAAAAATCACAGCGCATTTCGAACAGGCAACTTCACTCAACTTTCTATCCTCCAATACTCCAGTTCCTAAAAATCATTCATACACACCTGATGTTGCCCCCTTTCCGCCCTAGATTATATATGTGCTCTCATCTAGTAGAAATTCCCGTACCGGCCTGCCTGTGGAAACAGCTGCTTCTCACAATTCATTTTTAACGCCTTTTGTTCTTACATGTATAATTTTTTGTCTTCCTTTGTTTTATTTCTAGGATTGCTTTTCTGCTCAATTAATACACTTCGGCTTTCGAGCCAGCATTCACGAGCTGTGCAGAATGCGGAATCAATTGCAAAATCGACTCGTTACGCACATATTCGACATAGCTGAGCGCCACAAGGATTATTTTATCATATTTAATTATTGACAAAGTTTTGTCTGGTTATTTGTTATTAAAAAAAATTGTATGAAATGTGGCCAATGTGTATTAAAATGGCCAAAACTAGTAATGGAATATAATAGAGACTAGAGCCCAAATATTAGAGGCAATAATTAAGAAATTATGGCAACAATGCAAATAAGTAATCTAAATCAAAAGAACGCAAGTATTAAAAACGAAGTGAATTTATGTAGCATGTAAGAAGCCAGTGACGGGTGTAAAGGCAATCGGAGCTGAATCAATCAGCTAAAATACGAACAGAAACATAAAGTCATGAGACGTCAAATCATCAAGGTATCAATCGATCCATTTGAGAGTAAACAGGCGGAGGCTGAATCAGTTTTCTTTCATGACTTCATTAATTGGAATATCATCCTGTCCTTTAGGCCTGAAAATTACTGACTCATCAATTAAACTCGAACCACGGACCAAAGGCGGGCGACTGTCGGGCTTCGAGAACATCACCTTTGGATCGGAGAATATTGATGTATTGTGAGAAAGAGAATTTGGCTTTGTATGTTTGACTGCTTCATCTGGAAGAGCAGGCAAGGGGATGTTTGGTGGTGCTCGAGCTTTAGGTACCGAGGTAAGTCTTCGAGCTGTTCGTCGCGGTCTAGAACATATTCATAAAAATTCGAACCAACAGAAGCAGAAGGATGGACGACCTACCGGGACAAAGTGAAAGAGCCAACACTTCCACTTCGCATTCTGGAAAAAAGATTTTGAGAAGCAACGCTAGAATCGTCACTGCGGTCTGCCGTAGTCGAAAGCCCGTCTGAGCCGAGGTAACCCGAACTTTCATTGCAGCTGTAACCCAAAGAGCCAGTCTGAGGCAAGCGCTGCTGAAATAGAAATGCATGACTGGCGCTCCTTTGTGGTGATTTAATCATATTCATTGGCGATGCGGAATAAGTGAGGCTGGAACGACGTCTTCGGAGATGAGGCCGCTGTGCATTCTGCCTGGTGGAACCCACATATACAGAACGAGACTTTCTACTGTCGGTTGTAGGCATTGGTCCCCGAGCGGAATTGACATCCAACGTAATATCCAAATTCTCAACATCACTATCTTCGTCCATTGAGAGCGGACCATGTGTTACGTCAGGAGACGAAAGAAAACCCGGTGAAGGTGGCGAATGAGTCTTATTATGCGCATGACTTGACGCTGAAAGGCCAGAAGAAAAAAAATCAGAGTATGTCGTGGACATGGCAGAAGGAAGAAGTAGAGTGCAATTTGAATCTGAATTATAGAAATTAGATAACGCGATTTTGCAAAATTGGGACTCGCCTATGAAACGCCAAAACTGAAAAGAAAAAGTATGAGTGAAAAAACACAAGTACGAGTTGAAAGTGCCAACAACGAGTATAGTCATGTGCACAATCCGGCGGCTTCCGGGACTGGTTGCGTGGCAACTGGACTGGTTAGACTGCAAACTAGTCAGTGCCCTAGTCCTTCGCCTGGTCTTACGGATACCTTGGAGCATCCCAGCCATAGATTACACAGTCAACAGTCAATGATGTCATTCGAAGCACATGATCATCTTGGTATATGTCTACTTATCACATGGATCTACTCTTTGTGCTGATTTACTTTAATTAGGATTCAAACATCGTAACATGTATTGCATATCTTTCAACACCACTACATCTATTCCAGTCCTTTGGAAAAGAAAATTTGTTGAGTCATGACAAATTGTATGTTTGGTGCTCTCATGGTTGTATTCAACATCGTCATTTCATTCTTCGAGGACAGATGAGTAAGCTCAGCATTCGCTCTGGCCATCCGCCCGGATCCCAGTGCTAGTGACAGGCAGAATGCCCAAGCTAGCTTACTGCGCGGAGAATGCCTAATAATATCTTCGCCGTCTAGTCCCGAATGTAGAGGACTCCAACTTATCAGGTACCCTCGGAATCGTTCCGGTAATAACGAACCCAGCTCCAAGTCTCGTTAAGCCTTCTCGATCACGAGTTAGGCCGAAATAAGTTAAGCTTCTCACTGGCGCTACGCCGTAACCAGATGTACGTTGTTTCGTCGATGTCTTCACCCCTTCAGGTAAAAGCCACAAACAAAGCAATACTTGTTTCCCGTCTCCAGGATAAGATTTCCTGTATGTGGCCCTTGGAGCACTCTGTTTGGACGAGGGCCGGAATCAATGACACTGTGGCTATTCCCGATCTAGGCGTCAGGCAACTTAGACTCTGGCTTGATGAATGAACATTGGCACTTCTCGATCACCGTCCACGTAGATGCTCAAATATAAATTATGAGAATGTACTGCCCCTGTTCGCTTGCTTACTTCCTTCTACCAGCTTCGCTCTGATGCTGGACAAAATTATCCTTCAAAGCTCTTCGAGTACGGACTCTGATACCTCCCTGGAAAAGGGTAGGGTTGAGAAAGCTCGACCCAGCCCACAACATGGATATCAGTAAAATGGCCTTTTTGACACGCTTCAGTGGTAATGACGGCTTGCTAGGTATCATTTTAATTCCCATGACTTGGATAGAGTTCAGCGTCGGCTCAAGCAGCGGCACATTCAGATGTAAGGTCATAAGTGCCATATCACTCTTTCTTTGAGCTTACCCATCCTTTAGGATAGCTGTGGGTCACTACTGCATGAACTTACTACTCATATTAACGCCTTCCAGATTGCTGGTACCATTGGAACAGGTCTCTTTCTCGGATCTGGAGGGGCAATAGCGACAGCGGGTCCTTTGGGTGCATTGATTGCTTACGCGCTCGTCGGAACTGTGGCTTATGCGTATGTGATGCTTCTTTCTCTGAGCTATGCAAAATTTCTAAGATCACAGGCAGGACTCTTTGTTCACTGGGTGAAATGACGACATGGGCGCCCATATCTGGGACATATCCTCACTTTGGTACACATCTATGGTCAGCCATCTTATAGATTCATTCACGTACTCATTATTATAGCCGGTCGTTGGGTGGATCCGGCTCTAGGCTTCGCTGTTGGTTGGGTAGGCTTCTCGTTTACTGGAGACACTGGCTGCTTATCTTCATTCTAGAATCATCTCTATAGCATGGTGTATGTAACCCTTCTTTTTTAGTTTCGTAATCAGTTCCTGACGCACAGTAGGACAACAATTCCTACAGAAATCAGCGCTACAACAATCTTACTCACTTTCTGGGACTCAGACGTACGCCACATAAGTTATCAACCTTGATCATCATGATTACCGACCCTTAATAGCTCAACCACGCTCCTATCTATATTGCAGTGAGTGGCTCCACTCGAGAAGCCCGTACGCATACCAACTCATTGTAGGTGATATGGGTGGTCATCGTTGCAATCAACTTATTTGGTGTCAGGTAAGAACCTATGACAGCTCTAGTCGTGATGTTGACGTTATTCGTGCAGATGGTTTGGAGAAGGTGAATGATTCGGGGCATTTAGTCAAGCAAGGAAAGCTCATTACGGTTGATTAGCCGAGTTTTGTTTTGCCATTATCAAATGTAAGATATCAGAGCTTTAAGAGGTGCCAGGCTCACTCGGGTGATATTTAGTATCTTTGATCATCGCCCTGTTAATTTCGGGCTTGGTAATTGACTTGGGTGGGGGTCCCCAATCATGAAAGGATCGGTTTTCGAGTAAGTGATAAGTTGAATACAAACTTGGCTAGCCTTTTATGTCATTCATCAGCATTGGCGCAATCCAGGCGCAATGAACCGTGCTCATTTTGTCAGCGATCTTGACATAGACCGTTTCTTGGCGTGGATAAACATACTCGTACCTGCGGCCTTTGCTTATCAGGGTATGGATGTTGTCGCAATGTGAATCCCATTACATCTCGACCTTACTGTGACTAATTGATGACTTGAAGCGCTGCCTCAGAAACTGAAAACCCTCGCCGCAATATTGAGAAAGCGATTCGACGCGTCTTTTGGCGAATTCTCGTCTTCTACGTGAGTATCATGTACCTGTGATTGCTATCTGAGGTCTGATGTCTACCTAGATTCTGGGTATACTAATGATAGGCATGCTAGTCGCATACAATGATCATTCCTTGCTTCAAAGTGCGCTTCTTGAGGTCCCAGTTTCATGTCACTCATTCGTGTGTGTAGGAACGGGGACCGCAGCACAGTCACCTTTCGTGATCGCTATAGAACGTGCAGGTGTCCGAGGTATATTACTGTCAGACGACATGACAAACTTGATTTTTGATTCTTCTCTTCCAGTTTTTCCCCCATATTATCAATGCTTGCGTCTTCTCCAGTGCTTTCTCGTCAGGGAATACTATCCTATTTGGTGCATCGCGACTCTTGTATGGCCTTGCCCTTAGAGGCCAGGCTCCTAAAATTTTCACACGATGCACGAAGGACGGTCTTCCATTTCTTGCTATTCTCGTCTCTGTACGTGGAGCCACTCCAATCTTCTGATTTCTTGCGTGTTGATGAACAAGGCTGTTTTTGGTGTCCTCGCCTTTATGACCGTTTCTCGTGGGAGTGAGACAGTCTTCAAGTGAGCCGTTCTGAACGTCTTAAACGTAAACTCAACCTGCTGGAATCTTCTTTTGCCCAGTTGGTTGATTGGACTCACAACCACGAGCAGTTTTTTCTCGTGGCTCGTAATCAATCTAACGTTTACTCGCTTCCGTGAGGACAACTTGATGAGTTTGATTGAGTACTGACTATTTTCAGGTTCTGGGATGTTGTCCCAAGGGATTGATCCGAAATCAAACAGCTATTATAACCGATTCCAACCTTGGATTGCTTATTGGGCCATGTTCTGGCTGAGTATATTCATTCTCATTAGTGGCTACTCTGTTTTCTTTAAATGGAACACATCTAAATTCGTCACCTCGTGTAGGCCTTTTTCTTCCTTCCCTTTTTTTAATCAAACTAATTTGTTTGTGCCAGACCTGAACTTGCCCATTTTCTTTAGCCTATACTTGGGCTATAAATACTTCAACAAGACCAAGTTCTGGAAGGCCTCTGAGATGGACTTTTACACTGTCAGTGACTTTTCGCTCTCTGGATTCACAAGTCTGACAACATTGGCATCATAGGGTATTCCTACTTTAGAAGAAACGGAAAGCAAAGGGGAACAGCCTCGCACCTTCCTAGAACGTGTCTTCGATGCTGTGTTCTAGAATTTTGTGTATCAAAAATTAGCGTATGCGTCCATTCGCATATTTTACTTGACAAGTACGAACAAAAGATGTCCCCTCGAACTTATTTTCTACTTATTGTTCGGTTATCTACTTGCCCAACGTTGGTATATCTGTACTAGTAGCAAGTCAGTGCGGATTGATAGTTCATTGGCTCATTACACATTTTGCTGGAAGAAATTCCAAATTGATTTAGCATATTTTGCAAGGTCGGCCAGCAGGCGAGTACAATTATTATCATGATAAAGGGAATGATAAATGAGTAAACAGCCTGAGACAAATACTATTGATATAGATATTACTTGAAATGTGTAATCTAGCAAAGGTGGAAAGAGAAATAGGAAATAGGAAATAGGACATTAATGGACATTAATACATCGGTAGGTGTCTGTGAACCTTAATCTGAGGTGAAGTTTCAAAACTCCGCGACGAAGAGGAACCTTAATATTTCGGAATTGGTGTTCAGAGGCAGAAATACGGCCGTGACAGTACCAATAGGTCTCTACCATAAGTGCGGTGATAGGAAGCACATGATTTTTTTCATGATGAATTTGAACGACGCGATGGCCACGGGGAAAGACAACTCAAGAACGAGAAAGCACAATAATAACATTTTATCAATACTAATCAATGTCCAAGTCGACAATTATGAAGGTGTAGCATGTAGAACCAGAAATGTTCAATACCGACGGACAAAGGAAAACCTCCCAAGTCTACGACAGATCAAGCACTTGTGTGTTTACGAGTTGATACTGTTGCACCCGACACTAAAGAAACTTGAATCCTGCTTATTGTCACAACAAATGACAGTTGAATCACTAAAAGAAATGCTGTCAGACGAATAGCCTATCAATAGAATTTAATGTTTTACGGACCAGGAAGTTTCTGAATTTCCTGCCCACGTCCAGGGGTCGCACCCGGTGAAGAGGGTTTCCGTGCTGGTTGAGTTACTGCCTGAACTGACATCGTTGCCTTAGACAGTCTATCAGTCATCACCATGTATCACAATAGATCGGACACTTACAGCAATACACATGCCCAGATTTACATCCAGGATGAATCAAGGGCTCGAGTAAGGGAGATGCAGACGCCAAAGATAGCAGAGCGATCATGAAAGAGAAAGTGATTAAACGAGTGAACATATTGACTGAAATTGTTCGGCTAGAGAGGACTCTTTTGTTGGAGAAAATTGCCAGGACATTGACGGCTTTTATAGAGCTGAATCTTGTGTTTTCATGTGTTTTCGTCCATTGTGAGATGCATGGATTCAAAAGACACTAGAGGTGAGACCTCGTTCGTGTTGTTCGAACAACAAGAGGATATTTTTGTTGCTCGGCTCGTACATGTAAAGTTTTTTTGGTAAATGCGCAGTTGTGAGATTTGCCTAAAATATCAGGAGCGAGAAAGTATGATACCGACTGTATATGCAACTACAGACAAACTTTCGGGATACCGACACAGGATTAGTGTTGCTTATAGCCTTCATGAGTGTGTTCTATAGCCTCCATGAGATTGTTATTGCATGATCATATGAGCAGTGCAATACTCGCCTGTCTTTCTTGTTTCCCATGTCTCAGTTTCAGAACTGTTTCCCATTAATCATAGACAGGGATTCCTGCTGTTAATCTGGAAAAGTCTGACTACCCTTTTCTGCGTGGAGATACCAGACTTGAATCGTGACCTGGCAAGGCCTCCTGTGGATTTTGGATCAGAGTGTTATGAATTCTCCCAAAAATAGTGCAAGTCAAATACAGTGTGAGTCCCAATCATTGATTTGAGTGAAGTAAGACCATGGTCTCAACAGGTGCGAAACACGCGTATGATATAAGCATGATGAAGCGATGTCAAATCATATTGTCCAAGACTTTCCAATTAGACAGATCAGAGTCATAGATGTATTATGAGACCGCATACTATATATAGATATTGTCCCCTGGAGCTGGTTTGAAGACACCGATTTTTTCTTATTTTATAAGCCACCAAGATTCTTTCTGAGAGAATAAGAGCCAAAAACAGTATCAATGTGAGTAACTAAGCTCACCTTTTAATGGCCCCTGTTACAACCTAAGTCCAAACTCATGTTACAAGTACTTTGTATAAGTCTTGAGAATGAGTGAGGAGTAGAGGAGAGAAAGTACAATTGAGTGCAAGGAGATACAATGTATCTACTAGGGCTTATATGCAATTGTTGTAGACTAGTGATACAAATTATGCAAGGAGAGAAGAACAAGTCATGAAAGGGCTACAATGAATAAGATAAATGAGGCCCCGAGACACTAAGTGAGGTAAGAAGCAATTGCAGGGGTAAGAACTTAATGCTCAAACTGACAGTATTTCCTTTCTTTGTTACTTCTAGGTATTCAAAGAGACTGGCAATGTATCTATGGAGGCTGCTATCCTGTGTGGCCTACAGCTATAATGAGCAATAGTCTAATAGTCACATCATAGACACAAAAAGAAACCAAACTGAAGAATGAATAATAATAATGAAAGAATAAGAGAATGATAATCTATCCACTCAAACATCTAGCAGGCAATCGGATTGTGTTGTGATGCCAAAAAAATCCAGGTTAAGAAGAAACTTGAAAAAGTGTGACAAGGTGGCATTATGTTTGGGCATTCATTCATGGGAAACAAATGACTGGAATTTCACACATCTTCAGAATTTCCCAGATATGACGGGACGTCACCTACCACATCCCTAGACTCTCTCGGATTCCTATGGAGAGTCATTGAGCCATATTTTCGTCCACAAAACGCTCCCCACGATGATTGGACCAGCCGACTGCTTTCCTGCCCATGTTTGTCCAAGAGACTGCAGTTCGATGTAGTTCAAGGTCTGCCCAAACACGCACTCACACACCACACTCGTAGTTCAGTTGTATTTTTTTTGGTATATTTGGGTTCCTGTCTTGCGCTGCTCGTGAAGGTCAGCTTCATTATGCGCGTCGCAGTCATACTGCTCGCAACAATTTCATTTTTTTTCAATTCATGCTCTCCCGAACACATTCATAGGGCATGAACATGCCTGAGAAATTAGAATTGACACGCATTTCGGTGAGCTCGGTGCCCATCAATGTCAAGTGTATCATTGAATAAAAATAAGAGCACAACTCCTACGGAGGATATAGCAATGAGCGGCTTCGAGAAATCAACTCTCAAATATTATGTAGCTAAAGGTCCCCCACCCACCCCCATTCTCATACATGGAGTGGACGCTGAAAAATGGTAGGGAGCGCTTTGAAGTTCTACTTCTCGCTTCTAAAAAACAGCGTGCCCGCGCGGACAAAAAGGTCAGCACAACAGGTTCGGAACGCGAATCAAAGCAGTGCATCTAGCACTGAATCTCTCTTGAATGCATATGAATCCGAAGGTTGTCGCTGAGACAGCATCAAGAGGAAGTCAGGAGGACGACAACGACGTCGGCGCCATCCTATACCTCATCCCTTCTGAATCGAAATCCTGGATGGTCAAAAGACTGGACAGACATTTAGTTGATTAACAATGATCTGATCACAATAAATATAACTCACGTCTGGCGAAGCAAAACCATACTCAATCTCCTCCCTTCTCTCATTCTCAAGTCTTGTAATCGTGTTTCTACCATTCACACAAACCACCAACATGACAAGATCCAAAAACAGTAACACACCCAAGAACGAGCACTGCGCTTTCTGAACGTTCAAATTCCACGGAAACGTCATTCCTTTGGCTCTTTCTGCCGGAAGTAAAAACGTAGCTCCGTTATTTGTGAGCTCAACCGTCATTCCAAGTCCAATAACAGTGAGAATGGTGAGAATGATGATAACGACGAGCGACACAATAGAGTAGAAGGCACCGGTTGGAATCTTCTCGAGTTGGGCGAGGTAATTCTGGGACGGCCTAAGGACGGTGACTGTTTGAGAGCTGAACCGCCTGTTCGGAACAAGCTTCTCAGAATCATAGGAAGGTGGACTATATGCAGGCGAAGGGATAGCAGGCATCTTTACATCGGGAAGCATGAGTTTCTTGACTTTGGCGTCATGTGACGGGGTGGAGGTCGCCCGATTTCTTCGCCACGTAAGGATGAGAGCGGTAAGGTGGTAGAGAAGGGTCAGGACACCAACAGAACCATTGACCCAGATAGAGAGAATGCCGAAGTTGACTGTCGCTAAGCCTGCAACTACAGCACTAATGGTGATAGAAAGACAAGATATAAAGGTGATCGGAGTGAAGAAGCGAGCCGTCGACATTATGTAAAGGATGTGAAAACGAATTAAAGGTAAACTTTAGAAGAAAGAAAGAATTTTTCAGAAAGAAAGAAGTTCTAACCAGAGGCTCAGCCAACGGCAAGGATCAAGCGATGGCAAAGAGGGTAGGAGGGGGGTATTGGGAAAGGGACAAGGAATCCTCACGACACTTATATCCTTCCTCATGTCCCTGCAATCAATCTTGACACCATTTCAGTCGAGATCAAACGATGCTCACAAGACGTTTGAGCTGGACGTATAAGGACTTGAGACATGATCAAGTGGCCATCAAAGGTTTGAATGTTCTACATCAGTGTAGCCCGTGCAGGATCGTTTGACAGTACATGACAGTACATGACAGTACACGATGCAGCGCAAGTGCAAGAGGGAGAAGATCCAGTGATAAAGTAGGCTTATCCAGTCTGACTCGATTTGGAGAGTGCAAGCATAAGACAAATCCCTTCACTTGTGATGATCCATGGTGGAGTGAAAAAAATCTATTTGGAACCTGATGCAACGCCGGGAAATGGAACGTCAATGATGGTCGTCAAAGGCATGCAACCAAGTGAATTCGGAGATCTGTTAGAAGGGGAGTGAGGTCATCCAAACACATGTGACAGCGAATATCAAGTGATAGTAGGCGCCGACAAACCAAAGACCTCCATGACACAATGAAAACACAGCGGAAGATCTGATTAGTCACAGGGATCAGACGTTCGGCAGTTGCTTCCACTTGAGGGAATCAAAAATAATGCAGATATAATAATAACCGCCCACTGTGTTCGTACACCGCGTGTTAAAAATAATAACGCAGATACAATATTCTAATTTCAGATAACGTTCCATCTATCCAGTCTATTTCATCCAGACTCATTTTCAACAAGCCATTTTCCGTACCGCCCAAGCAAAACCGATGACCATGACACCTAAAATGAGTACAATCTGTAGCAGAACTTTTCTTCTCTCTCTGGAGTCATCGGGTGACCACCATCGGAGTTCTGACCACAAAAGAGGGCAGAAGACGACGCATGCTGTCCACATCTGTGAAACAAGTCAATTTTCGGTAATTCAAAAAAAGTACAAAACGTGCCACGCGAGCGCTTTTGATCATCAAATAAGGGTATTGATCCATTGTCACAGTAGCATAAACGGGTTTTTCACTGGGCGAGGATACAAGCTGAGGATGTGTAAACATCACCCAGATCGAGTAGAAAGCGACGCCAAAGAAATGGTATGCAAGGAGCATGGGGGATTGAGCAATACCGGACAGAAGAGAAATCGGACCATTGATGCATTCGCCCCCACATTCGAAATACTTGATGCATCCCGTTCTGAGTGTGGCCAAGTCATCATCTGTGAAAGGACAGTTAATCATCAATATTTCTCGGAAGTGATACTTGATACGAACTTTCGGCACTCCAAAGGTCATACAAAGCTACGCTTAAGATATTAACCGCCGAGGCAAGAGGTTTCCTCCGCCAATGCCAGCTATTTAGCAATCTCTGGATCTTCGACCAGTCGCTCCAGTCGTCAACTTGTTCGAGGAAGGAGCACAGTAGGACGACATCGCTCAAAGCGACTGTCATACCACCACCAGTGAGAGGATGCCGCATATTCCACGCATCACCAATGAGGATGACGCCAGCCTTGGATACAGAAGAGCCTTGTAAGACTGGTGGGAGGAAAGAGCATGGCATGCGTCGGATACGGTCTTTATCGAACGCTTTTTGGATAGCTGCATGGAATGATGTTGGCATTTGAGGTAAGATATGGGAGAGGATATGCGACTGTCGAAATGAGACTCAGACCAATTAAAAAGGAAAGGTGATTACACACTTTGAGGTCAGCAGGCAGAGGATGCTGAATGCTTATTAGTATACGGGTACGGTGCTCGGATATTTGATACATAAGCACAGGGCCAGACCCTTGAACAAGAATAGCTGTGGGTGTTGGCAATGCCACGTCTTCAAGAATTGCACCACAGAAAGAGCTTCTCACCACTGGCTTGGCCAATGCACATCCCATAACAGAATTGCGAAAGTTCGAAAAGCAGCCATCAGCAACAATGACGAGATCAGCCCAATACTCCTCCTTGCATTCCTCCTGTTGTATTTTTCGCGTCGCCTTTACTCCCACAACTCGATTCCCTTGCTCTATGAGTTCCGTCACCGTTGCCTCAATGAGTTCTACATTCTCTGCACGGTTTGCAGCCGCCCGAAGAGACATGACGAAGCGCCCATGGTGGAAACTTCGGCCTTCGTAGCCATCCGGGTATGGTATATGAACCGACCTGCCATCATGCAGAACGCAATAACCACGACTTGAGATCGCATCGAGACCCTCCAGACATTTTTCTAATCCCAGTTGGCGGAGTGCAGTGATCCCTGCAGGTTGTAGCAACTCCCCGACAATTCTATCAGGTTCAGCGAGTGAGCGCTCTAATAAAGCAATGCGACATTTTTTGGCACGAGGTAATGTCGAAAGGCGGTGAGCGAGTGCAGGACCAGCGATACCAGCACCTACAATCACGACGTCGAAATGAGGCATGCGAGTACCTTGAACAAGTCGTACGAGTGATTGGAAGACCGGCCAACCAACAAAGGTGTAGTAGCCTCTAAAGGATAAAAACAGAATAGTTAAAAAAGAGAGGTTCCCACATTGGAGAACATGTCCAAAGATTGTATGGCAGCATTCAGTGAGGAACTCACACGGAATCCCCTAGTAAAAGGCGAGGGGATTGTCTGATTGAGGATTCCTCTGCCGCTAATGCATCCAGGGGCCAAAAGGGTACCATGATCAACTGTCCTGCATTTGGCTCAGCCCACGAGTAAGGTCACATGACATGACATTGTGTCAATCTTGCCTGATTGATCCCTCCCACCCGGGTTACCTGCGACGATCTTGACGCATAGGGTTAATAAAATGAGCACCAGAGCCTGGACTTTATCAATTGAAGATCGAGAAAAGCTTATCAAAGCAGCCTTCCAAGGTTCAGTCATCCTCCTGTTCCGTAACCTTCCACCTACATTTCCCCTTGGGCAGCGAAGGAAGGGAACTATAGTCGTTACTCCAACTTTCCTGTTGGAGCTGCTCTTCTTGCCGCAGATGGCACCATCATTAAAGGGGCCAATATCGAAAACGCATCATATGGTACGTCATTCTCAGATAGTCATTGACAGTACTTTAGCCTTTGACAGGAGCTACAATCTGTGCTGAACGCACGGCATTCGTCAAGGCAGTTGTGAGTAACTTTCTGATCTCTCATGCACTACACCGCTCATGGGATCATACAGAGCGAGGGAACAAGAAAATTCATTGGACTAGCTGTCACAAGGTGTGTTCCAGCTACATACTTCGAATTATATTCATCCCTTGGATGGAAAAAAAGCAACGTCAAGTCTGCAATCTCACCCTGTGGAATATGTCGACAGTTTATTCGAGAGTTTTGTGCCAATGATATGCCTATTCTTCTCGTCCCTGGAGATTATCCTCAAGTCGGCGAGTTGAAATCTGGAACTGATGGTGTGGTGGAAACGACCCTTAATGAATTGTTGCCTATGAGCTTTGGTCCAGAGGATCTAGAGAATCCGACGATGACTTTGTAAAATCCCAGCATGCCTTTAAAGTCAACGACCTTAAAGTAGCTGTACGATGGCGATGCGTGTATATTATTCTGGAATTTGTGCTGATCTTCAAGGGTCGAAAAGCATCCTTGGTGGTTTTTTTACCATATGGCCTGACCATTCAAGGAAGAACACGAACAAGCAATTCATATTCATACTCATGAGTGACACGGAGAGTAAACATAAGGAGCTAATGACAGATAGTTTTATTCAGAGACAATTCTCTACCATGTAGGAATACGGTCAGGAATACGATCAAAGCAAATCTTCCACTCCCACTCCCCTTCACGATGCACCCATCGGTACATCTTTTGTTCACGAGCCACTGTAAACAGAGCAGCAAGGAATGCTTCTGGGTTTTTTTGCTTCTGAGAGGTAGAGCTCGAATGTCTTAAACTGATCGTATACCAGTATCTGATTTGCATCGGTACCAACGGGAACTTGAAGCTTGACCAGGTAGTAGGCATCCCCGTGATAGTTGGGAGGGGCCTCGTCCAATGCCTCGGCAGCAGGACTTTGATTCTCGTCAGAATCGTCATAGTAACGGGTGATACTAGTTTTGTACATTCTCGACATTAGTGCCGAGAACGGATTGGGCTCAAGCGTAATCTTGTACCACTTCCCTGAAGAAATCGCCTTGCACAGCGCTTTATGGTTTCTCCAGTCTTCCCTTTGGCAGTCTAGAAGAAATGAAATGAGAGATAATGAGCTGAAGGCATGAACAAATGTACCTCGGCCACAATATCGAGTAGACAGACATGCCTTGCACGCGTGGTGTGACTCTTCACCACAGAGAGGACAGCCCGCAATTTTGCTAAGACGGATGACATCTTTCATATTCAAACCTCCGATTGGAAGGATGAACCCAACATCACAACGATCGTCTCGAACTTCTGCTGGTAGTCGGAATCTAAGAGAGAGATGTTTCCGATTGAGGGATAATAACGTGATGAACAAGTTTTGTTCTACACTGGTCATAGGGTAGGCCCTTCCACGTTGGTCCTCTGGAGTTAGGTCTGCAACTGACTCCTCTAGAGACTCCTTGTCTTCTTCTTCAACTATTGCATAATTGCATAAAACAAGAGGGGTCTTGTCGTCAATCTCGAATGTAGAGAAGAACTATATACCGAGATTAGCTTGAGGGCTTGAGAATGGAGGGATGAGCGAACTCGAATGATTAGGGCTCTGAATATAGTCATGTCCTTGAGAACAACGTATCCAATCCGTTTCTGGTCCATGCTTTTGCCTATGTCTGGGATAAGCTGCACGATTCTGGGAAAAGCAAGCTGACGTTGATCCTCAAATTCTCGATTGTCCTGGAAGATAGCTGCCCAGGTGCGCCGGGTGAAAGCATCTACAACCGGTGTCCGCTTCTTCCACATGGGATAATTAGAGAGATTCACTCCCCCAACAACATCGGGATCGTTGGGAAAAGTGGTAGAGAACCGCTGGGCGGCATCAAGTGCTTCGCCAAGTCGGTTTTGCAGCCTAGTTGTGTTAACCCTAGTGTTTGAAGCCAGATCAATATTCATGCCCTTGAGAACGTGGATAATGTCATCTCGGGAAAGGTTATGGTGCTCAATGGAGGACATGATGATAATTAGTCAGCCCGATTAGGAGGTGGAGCGCGGGTGTCACAGATCATGTGATTCTAGTTCATATGATCACAGAATTGTGACACTTTAACCATGCCAACTGGGACGCCGTACAACTCGTTTGCCCTCCCTTACAGAATAAAGGTCGACAACTTTTCCACCCCTCTAAACCAGGAAGTGGTGCCAGCCTTGCATCTACTTACACACACACATTCTGACCACACCAACGGACTCTCTCTAAAGAGTTTTGGCTATGTTATAGTCTGCTCACACGATGCGAAGGAAATGCTCTTGAGACACGAAGTCTTTGCCGAAAGAGAACTGAGGCAGAAAGATCTACGCTCTGAACTTGTCAGAACCTATGCCCACCTCAAGGTTGACCGAGTACAGTCCCCCACGGCGCACTTCCAAGCTTCGCGCGATCTCCTGGTATGAGATTCAATCACATTCGTTCTTGATCCTATAATGTCATTGTGTTAGAAACCGATACACCTCCATGCACCTACCACCATCGAGCTTTCCAACGATGAGCAGGTAGTTATCACTGCTCTCGATGCAAATCATTGCCCCGGTGCTGTCATGTAGGTACGATGCATGTATTGTGATGAGCTCCGATTTAAGCCTCTTTCAGGTACCTTATTGAAGGTCCAAAAGGAGCAATCCTTCACACCGGTGATTTCCGCGCTGAACCGTGGTTTCTCGAGTCCGTCAAACGCAATCCCTTTCTCCAGCCCTATTTATACTCTTCTACGAATGGATCTCTACATAAGACTCTCGAATGCATTTATCTAGATACTGCCTCTGCATTCTCTCCTCTGGACATTCCTACCAAGGTCAGTAATTTATGATTGTTCAATGCTTGATTCTCATTCTTGTTTTTGACCTAGCAAGAAGCCACAAATGACCTGATAGAACTCATGAAACTTTTCCCTCCAGATGTGTACTTCTATATCAATTCGTGGACATGGGGCTACGAAGATGTTATCAAAGCGGTTGCTGCCGCATTCCAAACCAAGGTATTTCCTTCCAATCTTGTTTCGCCATGCATCTCTCATGTCATGACTTCAGATACATGTTGATCGTTACAAGCACAGTATCTATCAACATGTGTCTGATCCATATATGCGTCTCATTGTAACTCGCGATCCAGCTTCTACTCGATTTCATGCATGCGAACGCTTCAATCGATGCGACTATGTTCTAGTGGATAATGAACAAGGAACATTCGAGAATTCGATAAGCCGTCGAGGGAGACGTGTCATATACATTAACCCTGTCACAATGGGAAAAATAAACTGGAAACTGTATTTTGGAGAGACAAGACAACGACTAATTATGTGTACCACGATAAATAGCCTTGTGAGTCGGTTCTTCTGCGTATAATTTTGTTCTCACCCTTTATGTAGCTTGTCCCTATATCGCGACACTCAACACTCCCCGAACTTCAGAAGTTCGTCTCTCTTTTTCGGCCCAAGTCTATTGTCCCTAACACCCTCGACCCCCGAATGCAAGGCTGGGATTGGTTTTGCCTTGACCGTATGTTTCAGGGATGTATGTCGGATACTGCAGTGACGATCACTAGGATTCCACCCTCTTTTCACTCTGACCCTCTTATTGAGGATGAAGACGTCACAATAAGAAATCTCGTCGGTTGTTGCGGCATCATTGAGTTGGCACAACGTTGGACGGAAAGTAGCAGTATTCGCCGTAAACTGGAAATTGCCAGATCTTACTTGAAACCACCAGAAAGGATTCTTGTGAATAGAATTTTGGGTGACTCGAGCTCTTTACCTCTCTTGCCACCTTTCACAACAGAACAGGGGAAAGGGGAGAGAATGCAAAACTTGCATTCCAGCAGTGACAATGATACTGATGACGATAGCGAACGTGGTCGTACAGCTCACAAATTGTTCGCAAGTTCGGCTGGAGTAGATGAGAAAGCAAAGTCCTGGTGGTCTTCTCCTCCCTCCTCTGATAGAGAACTCTCGCAACTGGACAATGACCCTGAAAAATCGATGGCTGACCTCGTTTCGAGCCCCATTCATCCACAAGGCAAGCCGCCTTCCAATCTAGTCCCACAATTAGCGACTCCTTTACCTGGTCACCTGCATC
This sequence comes from Leucocoprinus sp. KB1807203, assembly GCA_019327925.1. NCBI lineage: Eukaryota > Fungi > Basidiomycota > Agaricomycetes > Agaricales > Agaricaceae > Leucocoprinus > Leucocoprinus sp. KB1807203. The sequence goes on along the minus strand of JAHTMQ010000076.1, from coordinate 61,032 downwards.
AGACTCCTCCCAGATATGTAGGCAAAGGTCTCGCGTTGCCTTTCTGTCCACAGTCATCCTCTCTAGCACAGAAAAACTCGACCAATTCGGTAAAAAGGAAGTCCCAACCTCCGGCAGCGGAGACCTCCATATCCCTGTTGAGAGAGCAAAAAAATAATACCTCAGAAAATATTGACAACTCATTGGCATCCCCTTTCCCCATACCAAATAGTTGTTGTTGTCAACGTTGTACGAGACACACTGTCCCTCCTGCAGTGGTTTTGTCTGACGCTTTTTCACCTGATACCATCAATCAGCAGATGGTCGCACCCGACTTTCCTGTTCTCAGGAGGGTGCCTCGAGCTCTTTTTTTGCAGCGACACTCTCACCCTCGATCCTTCTCAGCAAAACCACAAGTCGAACGTGGGTATTACTTCCTCCAGAGGATCAGGATTGGGGAACGCTTGGCGAATGCACGTCCGAATGCCGTGGCACCCTCGTATGCCTCGAAAAGGGCAAAGCTGCTCACAAGATATGAGAAGTTGGAGACAAAGAAGTGGTACGCTCATGAAACGATAAATTTCGGGGATGGAACTGTCGCTGAGAATGCTGTGGAGCATGAGAATGATGGGAGGCCTGTGGAGTCTATCTTCGACCTCAGAACTCGACCCACGGTTTCATCGTTCGAAGCCGTCCATGATGGCGATGACGTGGGTATGGATTGGGAACGAAGTCGCGGTTTGGCGGATAGAGTGCGAAGTGCGATCCGCAGTTGCTAGTGGCAAGCCGATACCGCTTCCGGGCCTCAAATGTGCCGATTCGCAGTCGAGTCAATATGCTTTTCGGTGACACCTCTTCTTCCCTTTTTGTCGTTTTACTAGATGTTGTGTGACTTATCATTATTATCTTGTATGTATGTATGTATTTCTTGTTGAGGTACCTCGAGTCTACATCGTTGTACGTGTCTTTTTGAGAATAGATCGACCTTTGGTTGAAATTCAATTTGCCTCTGGCTTTGTGATTAACGACTATGACACCAAAATTCAGTTGACCACATGTTGCCTTTGCATGGTTTGAGATGCAACCGCTCGGGTAACTGTCCTCTCCTTGAGTGTTAAGTATACTCGTATCAGGTGGACATCAGGTGAACACAGTGTGACATGAGAGATCTTAATTTGAATGATGTTCTGGGAGATCTTGATGTGAAAGTGTTGGAATATCGAGCGCTACGCTAAAAATAAGTTTTATCTCCTGATGATCAAGTGTTTTACTTTCTTGTCTTTAGATTGCTGCTTTATCTTGAGGTTTTTGCTTTGACGCTGAGAACCTTGAAACATCGGTTCCCTTGTAAGGTACATGATTATTCGTTGACCCAATCTATCGAATCCAGAGTCAAGTGATACATTGAAGAGAACCTCGTCCCTCAGATCAAGGATCCTTTTTACTGGGTGCCTCAAATTAAATTTCATGACGACGAGATTTTTTTGCTGCATATGCTAGTGCTTCGAAGAAAGATTGAACATTCTGCAGTCAACTCGCTTACCTCACCTCGATTACAATTCGTTCTAGAATCTCTCTCAACGATTCACAAAGGTATGCAGTCGATAGTCAAAGCACAATATATTGATTTCCAATTCCTAACACCTATTTCTGTTTGACTCGGAAGAAACATAGCGTGATTACGGTTTACTGACGGATCTGATTGGCTCAGTCATCATCGGTCATGATGTTCAGAGGTTGATATTGAGAGGGGAACAACCAATGACGATGAGGCCCGAGAAGTTATTGCCATCGCAGCAGACGCTTTGGGCGGTGCTAAAAAAACACACAGTTATCAAGTCATTGCTACTGCGAGTGAGTTGCGGAAGACTTTACCAAGAGGATCCTCCAACGATAGGAGAGCAGCCCAAACCGACGAGACCTTCTATCGGGCCCAGGACGATACCGAGGAGGCCCGCAAGAAGTCCGACAACACTAGAGCCACTAGACTCAACTGAGTTGCCTGGTGGGGGGAGTACGGATTAACTTAGTTCATAAAATTGTGACAAGTTCCTTACAGCACTGTGCAGCTCCAGAATTGCACTGGTCAGTAGAGGATCCTCCTCCGCCTGAGGTAGGGTCATTACGGGGGACAGCAGTGGCGGCTGCCAAGAGTGGGAGGACAAAGAACAAAAAGGTGAAGACAGTAGCGACACGGGAGAACATCGTTACTGAACTTTAGGAAGGAAGGCTGGTGAGAGCTCTCTTGCTGGGGAACAACACTGAAACTTGAGTCGCTTTTTAAAGTGAAGAAAACCCTGTCACCTTCGACAAGTGACCTTCGTTTTCCCAGCCGGGGATACATGGGACAAGAGTAACATGAAATGGGAAAAAAAGAGATTATCTCCGCTCTTTCTCACTTGAATTATCTCTTTCCCTTCCCAGTTGTCAGGAACGGGAATTCATCAAGGGAAGGCCATGAAACCTATCAATACATCAAGGCAGAGATGTCGAAGCTCGTCAATTCAATTAGAAGGACAGCATCGTGAGAGCCCGCGATGGAACACAGGCATCAGATACAAGGCGATCCATAGTGACTGCATTGGGATCCGACTGTGAGCTGTTGTTCAACTACCATTTGGTAACTCTCCGCTCAAAGCTTCGCCACACATTCATGAGGAATTTCCATTCAGTTTGACTCCCGAGCCCAGTCCCCAAGTCCCATGAGAATCTCGGAAATGACAGTTGATCGTTCCCTCTGATTCCTAGATTTATCATAAAATATCATTGTTATCATTGTTCTCGTCAGTTTCACCGAGACAGTCGTGTAATTCTTATGGACTTTGGCGATCGAGACATGCGGTTTCCAAGGTGGGATGTCAAAGGCGGCCGCAGGAGGGAGATGACAATCATTTGAAACATAAGCGTCGTAGAGGGAATGGAGCACACAAGCAACAGTAAACTCCCAGCTGTCCAAATACCATTTGACAAGGAGAATTGACAAGGAGAATTGATATTGGTCCTATGACTCTTGCCCGAGTCTGACAGACCATCCCCAAGGGTTAAAGCGTAATTTAGAAATCCGACTCGATAATAGGCCATTTTTTCACATAGAACTTTTTATCAGGTCAGACGACCGGATACACTTAGAGAAGGCTGCTGCGATAAAAGGCTAGAACGCTATATTGCTTTCGAAAGGTCGTTCTGCAGAGAATTCAAGATTATCAATGCTGTTCGGATCACAATGAAACGAGGAAATACATCATAAGGCACACGTCGAGGGTGTGAATCAAGGGATCATCATGAGACACCGGCTCGCCAAGTGACCAATGGAATGACAGTACGGAAAAAAAAAGGTATTGATTGACAGCTGAAGCTTGGACAGTGAAGCCAAATGAGATCGTATTAAACTCCATGATAGTGAAAATGTTACCAGAATAATTTGCAGAACGATTGATAAATTCGTATCAGAATTTCTGATTCAGGCCTAGCATCTATCCATCAATGTTCATCAATAATGAAGGCAAGGTCTTGACAAGTCATCTTCCCCACAAGAGACTTCCTAAGAATGAGACGAGATTCCAGACAGATGCATGCGGCTGGATCAGTCAGAAGAGTAATATTTCATAGTCAGAGCTTTGGATGTATTTCATACACGAAGAGGAAAAAAACTTTAGTATCCAATTCGAAAGAATGAAAAACAATAGATAGTACACACGAAAAAGAGAGCACATTCATCCTCTCCAATAGTTCGTTTTCACGAATGGCATAGGAATCAATAGTGCTGTTTGTCTATTGCTACGGACTTCAACTTCTACCTCTGTGTCTTTCTTATGCCAACCGGTTCTCACATATCCCATGGCAATGTTATTTCTCAAGGTTGGACTTGGAATACCTGACGTGACCGTACCTGAGACGCGAGGTTAAGTTTAATCCAACAACCTTCATCACATCAATGCTGACCAAGTAAATCGTTTGTAATCGGAGCAAATATTTTGGCGTGCTCTAATCAGCACGTCAGATAAGGAGTTCCCGCCGTAGAGGGATACGTACGGCGAGCCGGTGCACCTAAGACTATCATTCCTACGCGACGCCGCGGGGGGCCATCTTTCAGATGCTTTCGAACTGTTTCAGCACCAATAAAGTTTCCATTCTCCCTTCTATCTTTGCCAATTACCCAGCTCAGCCCGGCCTCGACTGGAGTTGTATCTTCACAAAGGTCATTACCGTAAAGGCACATGCCCGCTTCCAGTCGCAGACTGTCGCGCGCACTGAGGCCAGTGAGTTGGACAGGGGACTTGGATAGAAGCTTGGCTACTTCCACAGTTTGCGATGGGGGTATCGAAATCTAGGAGAGTGTTTCATTAGATGGAGATGTTTCCGATGGATCTTGTTACCTCAAAGCCATCTTCTCCCGTGTACCCACCTCGGGCAACGTGAAGATTAAAACCTTCAATCGGCACAAAAGCGGATTTTCCAAATGTCAGACCACGCAGGTCATATGATGTGAGAGTTTGAAGGTACAGCGCTGCTTTAGGTCCTGGGAAATTGAAAGAATATTAACAATAGAACCACAGTCACGACAAAAGCTGTAGTTGAACCTTGTAATGCAAGCAGGCCCCAGTTCTCCAAGACCTCCATTTCAACGCGTCCGTTTTGCGCTTTCTCGCTGGCGTTCCACTCCTCCAGCTTTTGTTTGAACCAAGTAAGATCTCTGTCTCTGCGGCTGGCGTTAGTCACAACATAGAAGGCATCTGTGGCGTGTTTCGTAATGACAGTGTCATCAATTATCCCTCCATTTTCGTTGAGAATGACAGATAGGGTTGATGAGTATGGGGCTAACAATGAGAGCGAAGAGGGAGTAAGCCATTCTAGGAATTCGGTGGCGGTTTTTCCTCGGAAACTATGCAGATGAATTGAACATCAGGAATAGCTGATACAATGTCACAACCATACTTTGACTGGACCATATGGCCCACATCGAAAAGGCCTACATCGCGCCGTACATGGTTGTGACTGGCGACTGAGAGAATTGAGGACTTGTTTCGAAGACGATAATAGCTTGTGCCTCACTCTGGCCGACGTCCGCATATGATAGCGGCATAGAATAGCCGGCAAAAGGGACCATCTTGGCACCATTTTCAACATGAAAGTCGTACAGGCCTGTTCGCCTCAGCTGCGCGAAAATTGAGCGAATGCAGACCAAAAAAACTGGAGACATACCTGCCCTGCCTCTGTAGCAATTCTCCTGGCACTGAGCAGGCAGAAGGGGTATCTTGCGCGAAGGATGGAGGAAGCACATAGAAGAGCCATGGTCAGAATAATAATTGTTACGTAACGCGATCTAACGCGATCGTGAAGCTCATCGTATTTGTCTCCCCTACAATATGTCACGCTTTGTCAGGTCTTCAAAGTACCGGTGAGGCAGACTCTGATTTTTCACAGATTGTGGTAGCTGAAACGATCCAGACATGTATTCGGGCAGCCGGCAAAGAAGGAGCACAACATGGAAAATGTCAAGGTAACGAATAGTGCATGGGATACAAATCTTATCTCTGCCTCTGGAGTAAGCATTCTTTCCCTCAGAGTATCTTGTCATTTATTATCACTAGCAATACCTTAGTGTGAATTGGAACGCCTCAGGAGGCGGCGCCTTTGCCATTCTTCCCTTACCCTCTCCCTTCCATGGCATCAATGGCTTTCCTCACAAGCTACCAGATCAGCTCCCTTTGGCACGCAGTCATTCGGCCCCCGTGCTAGATACAGACTGGTCTCCCCACAACGATACCATCGTCGCTTCCGGCGGTGAAGATGGCAAAGCCATGATCTGGAAGGTTGAGCCTACTCTTTTTGACGGCTGGGGAACCGAAGGATGGGTTCCTGAAGATTTTGACCCTGTTCTCCGTATTGATGCGTCATCTCGCAAGATTGGCCAGGTCCGCTTCCACCCCACTGCTGCTCAAGTCCTTGCCACCGTATCCGGCGAACATACCATCAAGCTCTGGGATCTAGCGTCTCCGGAGAGCTCACGCATCGAGCTCTCTGGCCACGGTGATACTATTCAAAGTCTTACTTTCAATCCCACTGGATCTTTATTGGCGACTACATGTCGGGACCGCAAGCTGAGGATTTTTGACCCTCGGACTGGCGGGCAACCTGTCCGTATTGCTGACGGGCACACTGGCATCAAGGGGTCACGGCTAGTTTGGATGGGAGAACACGGCAGAATCGCATCGACAGGGTTTAGCAAAATGTCCGACCGTCAAGTCGGGATCTGGGACTCTGGCAGTCTCGAGAATCTAAGAATGACAACGATCGACCAGTCAGCTGGTGTGCTCATGCCCTTTTGGTCCGATAACAATATTCTATTCGTGGCCGGCAAGGGGTGGGTCAGTTACCTTATATTGCCTTTGACGGAGTTTACTTTGTCAATATAGTGACGGCAACATTCGTTACTATGAATGCGAGAATGAAACTCTCTTCCCTCTTGCCGAATACAAATCTTCAGAACCCCAACGCGGCGCCTGTTTCCTGCCACGCCGCGCTCTCAATGTGGAAGAATGTGAAATCGCTCGTGTTTACAAGCTGTATTCCTCCACCATCGAACCGATTGCCTTTATTGTTCCACGGAAGGTGATTCAACTTGAATCGTGTCGTCGATCCCGGATATACTGACTCTTTGTAGGCTGATAGTTTCCAAGCAGATATTTTCCCTCCTGCCCCCTCACTGGAGCCTTCACTTTCAGCGTCTGAGTTTTTTAACGGAAAAATAGCTCCAGTAAACCTCATCAATCTCGGTGATGGCTCCAGCTCGTTTGGCGCTCAACCTTCACCACTAGCTCCGGCGCCAACCCCAGCCCCAGTTTCGACTCCAGTTTCAGCCCCAGCCCCAGCCCCAGTTCCAGCCCCAGCCCCAGCTCCAGCCTCAGTTCCAGTTCCAAGTTCAGTTCAACCTTCCCCTTCGTCCCTAGTTTCACCTCCGAGTGCTGCATCAAAACCGGTGGTTAGCGAGCTCCGAAACTCAACCGACTCAACCGACGAGGTGTGTATTCACGATATCTAGGTTAGTTTACTGACTAGAGCACATCCTATACCACAGGCATCTCCGGCTTTGAAGCAGGAGAATATGCGTTTGGATGCGGAGTTACGCGAAGCACGGGAGAAGATCAGAAACCTTGAGCTGCAGGTCGAAGTTTTACGTAACAATGCGAGGAAGGCCGCTCAAACTCTCCAATTGGACGTCTGAGGGATCGATTCCATACGGGTCTCGAACACGTTGTGAATTGTTTCTCTTCTTGAGGCCTTGGTTACGTTCCTGTATCAATCACAAAATGATCAGTCTCTGTTCGGACTTTGACCACAGGAGCTTTCGGCCGTAAGACGGAAAGGAAAGAAAGTTCATTCTGAGTCGGGCCTGCACTCGTGTTGCCACGTATCTCCACGTATCTCCCCGCTATGACGAGCTAACCTGTGGGAAATGAACCGATATGACCGGCCGTATGTACACTGGCAATGCAAGTATGTAAGTGCAACCCCAAGAACAAGATGGCATAAAAATATGCGTAGTGTGGAGATAGGATAACATCCGATTATAGATGATAATTATCTGTGGTATAACCAATTAAGGACATAGACTTGCTTCCAATGGGCCTTCTTGAGACCTATTTTTGTATCGAATGTATTGAGTGGTCGCGAACAAGACTCTTCGGATTATCTTATCATGCGCGATTCCAAAGATATACGCTGTTATCAGTCCACCAAGATTAGTCCGGAAATTGATATAAGCTAAGGCGTGGAACGCAAATTCTAGTGCTCTTTTCCTTCTCCCTCATCTAGAAAATGTCTGGTCCCAAAATTGCCATCATCATCTACACTCTCTACGGCCACATCGGCGTCAGTGAGTCTTTCTCATCCCGATTGCCTGTACGATGGCTTATCGTGATCAGTGGCTGAGGCTGTCAAGGCCGGTATTGAAGCTGCTGGCGGACAAGCGACGATTCTGCAGTCTGTCCTATACTCTCATCGTTCATGATTTCATCACTTATGGAAACCTCAGAGTCTCTGAGACGCTCGGACCTGAGATCCTTACACTTATCAAAGCACCTCCCAAGCCTGACTATCCAATTGTAAATGTAAACGAATTGGCCCTATACGATGCTTTCATATTTGGTATCCCTACTCGTTACGGTAACATGCCAGCTCAATGGAAGGTACAGCACCATACCCATCGAGGTCATTTACTTCATTGGATTGATTGATTTTTTTTACAGTCATTCTGGGACGCTACTGGTTCTCTGTGGTTCAATGGTACGCTCATAGGAAAATACGCAGGCCTTTTTATCTCTTCTGGCTCGTTGGGAGGAGGCCAAGAATCAACTGCCATGAGCACGATGTCGACAATCGCTCATCACGGAATGGTCTACGTACCCTTGGGTTATGGCACTTCAATGTCCATTCTTACTAATCTGGAAGAGGTCCGCGGTGGTACGATCTCGTCATGTTTGGAAGTTTTGAGAAATACCTGACTTTTTAATTTTCTATTTTTTTAATAATAGGCTCTCCATGGGGTGCTGGAACGTTTGCGGGTACCGACGGTTCACGAATGCCGTCCAAGCTCGAACTAGAATTGGCTCAAAATCAAGGAAAACATTTCTACGGTGTTGTCTCCAAAGCTTTCAAGGTTTAAATCTGCTCGTGCCCAACCCTTTTTTTCGATGAGAAGATACCTATGTAGAAAAAATAATATGATGTCAGCTTTCTGTTGTCATCCAATAAATAGCCTGATCTGAGATTGAGACATGGTTGGGTGGATCAGGGGATCTGCAAGACACCTGAGACTTTGTGAAGTATAAATTTATTTTGTTCATGACCAGAGATAAGTGATCAGATAGTCTATTCGCAATGTCTCGCCTTCCTCGCATCGCTATCATTGTCTACTCTATGCATGATCATATTGCAAAATGTAGGTTCCAAGCTACCGCCGATTCGATTTAAATTCAAGACAAAGCCAGTGGCCGAGGCTGAAAAAGGGGGTATTGAGGCAGCGGGTGGGACAGCAACCATCTACCAGTAAGCAAGATATTTTTCGGCTTGATACAGGCGGTGGTCCAATATTTCTGAGAACAGAGTTCGGGAAACGCTTTCAGAAGATGTGCTGAAGAAAAATGCGTGTTTCTGAGGATAGGATGACAAGTGAATATCCTATTGCCTCACCCGATACGCTCGAGTCCCACGACGCTTACCTCTTCGGCATTCCAACTCGATACGGTAACATGCCCGCTCAGTTCAAGGTTATATTGAATTACATTTTATTTTCGCCTGAGGGCATTGATCACAGTTTTTCGTTTTAGGCACTCTGGGACCAAACTGGAAAACAGTGGAGTCAGGGTTCATTTTCGGGAAAATTTGCTGGTGTCTTTGTCTCCACAGGCAGTCTAGGAGGTGGACAGGAAGAGACCGGATTCACACTGATCACAACATTAGTTCATCAAGGGATAGTATTTGTTCCGCTGGGATATAAGCACACCATGGAAGAACTGAGCAATATTGAAGAGGTTCATGGAGGTAAGTACCTCTTCTTGTGCACCCTATATCGCATCTTCATCAAATCATTCAGGCTCTCCCTGGGGTGCAGGCTACCATTGCCAATGGGAAAGGCAACTCGCGAGCCTCTGAATTAGAATTGACAATTGCCCACAAACAAGGGGAAGCTTTTTATAACTTGGTCAAGAAAGTGGATTTTGAGTGATTTGAGGAAACAATGTTACTGAAATCTAAAATGTGAGGATGTTTGTATTCTGAAAAAACCGCATCATAGATCAATGCAAACTGCGAGTAATTAGAGTAGATGCTCGTAAGAAAGATGGCAGGAAAACGCTGTCCATCATTCCGTTGTGCACCCACACATCGAACATCATAGTAGACCATCCGACTATCCAAACCATTGTCCATAATTTACCAATTCTACCTCCTACTTCGTTTCCCGTCAGGAAAAGATGCCAACGCTCGCACATGATACCGACACCCATCATCAGGAAAAAGCCACAGACATGGATGAAATCATGATCACCCCCTCTGCCCATCCCCCAAACACCAGCAGCGTGCACTATCCCAGAAGCAAGGAAGCTTCCCATCACTAGGCCTGCTTGTCCAAATAAGCGACCTAGTGGACGTCCAGCAGCAGTGAGGAAGATATGCCGGAAGACTTGATGCCACCTCCTTCCCCAGAAGTCGGCCAATGAAGTCGATGACCATGGAGAGTTGAAAACCGGTGGCCAATATGACGGATCATTTTGGAGGAAGAGTACAGCAGCGAGCGCGAGAATAGTATAACTTGTATCAATGAAAAAATATATCATGCAGCCAAGGAAAAAGGATATGACACTTGCAAGAACATATCGCGGGACGACCGCCAACGATGCATCATATATACTCCCACTTGAATGTGGAGGGAGGAGGTATGTTGAGGCGGCATGAACCAAGTCAAATAAAATGATCTGACCCACGACCCTCAAGAGCGATCTCCAGACATGAAAGGAAGACGAAGAAGCATGATTGATTTTTCCCCAATTCCATCCAATACCTCGGGTATTGAGGCTGAGCTCGAAGGCGTCAACCAGAATTGCTGTTGTCGAGTGCGTTCGATGTGTCCCATCTATCCTACAGTATTTCTCTGTAGTGAACGTCCAGCCTACAATGCGGACGACAATCACGCTGACCACGAGCTAGGGATGTGTAAACTAAGAAAGATATTAAAGAGCGGGAGACACACCAGATTTCCGTGATTCCAATAGTCATATCTAGGGTCGCCTAGTCGCCCGATCTTGACTGACATCACAAAGCGATATGTGATCCATAGTGCAAATGGAAGGAACACCAAACGAAACAAGCGGCGTCGACAGAAGAGTACAAGAAAGGCAGCAGTTTCATAGGTGAAGAGAAAAGGAAGAATAAAAACAAAAAAAGTATGCCATGTGAGCATATTTGTGTTATCAAGTTCCAGGGTAATCATGACCGCAAGAGTCTGGGGGATGTCGCTCTACAATTGTGATAGTCATGGGCCTATGGAGCCTTGAAACTATGATCGGTCGCTCCAATGTGATTTCTGCATGTTACCAAAGCAGGAAAATTGGTGGTGGTAGCCATGTCCTAGCCAAACTTCTCATGAGTCAAAGCTGATGTAGCCCTTCCTCTGTATGTGTCTGTGGACTAGAAAACCATCACATCACAAGAAGATACCACTTTGGCTCCTTCATTTCATCTGGCAAGTCCATGATTTTGAGGCACGCCTCAATCGTCCCATTCAACTCCGCCTTCTTGTCGAACAGCTTCTGGATAGGTGGTATGTTGGACAGTACATAGCTGGTGAAATAATGTTCATCGACATTAAGAAATTGGCGTCTATGACTCTCTGCATCTTGGAAAATTGTTGTTCACAAATGTTAGTTGTAGTAGGCAATGGTTGCCCGACAGCACTATTTGTCCACGAACCCATACTTGACCCAGCCGTTCGCGAACGCAACATAACTGAGATCAGTATCAGATCACTAGGCCGCTGCGGGGCGCAATCTCCTGTTTGGAATACACCAGCATAACCCATACCAAGGAATGGGGTTGCGACAAAAAGCAGTGATGATAGTTGGCCGGCCTTCAGCAGGGAGTTCGTCCTTGTCCTAAGATTCGGCGCTGAGATGATCAATTTCAGCTGGCAGTAGAGCTAGATTGAAATGCACCATGGGAACTCTAGGCGTCATGATTTGAGTTTGATTGAACAGCACGTGGTGAACAGTACCCTACCTCCTTCTACTTCTTCCACCCTTGGCTTGCCCATTCTGCCTCAGTCCCAGGGCAGATGGATATTGATCATACAGTTTCTAGGATTGATTATGTATCCAGGGATCATCTCACTCGAATCAAATGCAGATAGATATTTTATTGCTATGAACCTTTTTAATCAAAAACGTCGTTCTGGGTGAGGTTTTCAGCCAACGACTGGGATAGGCTTGTTGCCTTCATTGGTGATGGCGGCTGCATAAACGAGAGCCTAAAACCATACTGAAAGTGTGTGCGTCCTGACTAGTACTCTCAACCCAGGTTGATCGCTCCCCTCTCAGAAGAGAAAATTTGTTCCTCCCGTTGATGGGCATAATACAATAAGCATCAAGTATTATTGATATCGCAGTGCCGTGATCTGAGGTAAGGTAGAAGGCCCGATCCCATTGCACATCAGAGGTATATTAGACTCACTGATTTCTTGTGTTACAAGGAGACTGATTATCACATCATCTCTTCACCCAGACAGAATGCAATGATGCATGCACAGCCTACATCATGGAGTAATGGCAGGCCTTGGACTGCTATTGGTGTCCGAAGGCCCGGACCCATGATTCTTTCGAATCTTCGATACCTCGGCCGTAACACCTGGGCGCTCGGCAAGCTGATCTGAACTGGCTCGATTACAGTCCATTGATTCTAATACGGAGAATAGACTTCCCGATAGACCAATAGAACAAAGAGGTCTCACACGTCCTGCGATCAATGCAAAAATCTTCCAATGCCAATGTATACTGATGATCAACGGCCACCGATAATCGTATAAATATTCTTTGCGACCAGGTTTCTTTATCCTCTGTAATTTACCGAGAGAAAATGTCATCTCAACCCCACACTGCTATAGTCACTGGTGCAGCTAATGGTATCGGACGGGCCATTGCGCTTCAACTAGCCAGTGACGGATTCAATGTTGCCATATGTGATATCTCTTCTCAAGAAGATGCCTTAAAGGCCTTGAAGATTGAGATAGAGGCAAAGGGACGAGAAGCACTTACGATGGTAGCGAACGTCACCGTTGAGAAGGAAGTCAACGACTTTGTCTCGACTGTTGTATCTCGATTCGGAGGACTGGATGTTGTGCGCAAATTATCTTACGACATCCATAATAATGAACTCACACCACAACAAGATGGTTGCAAATGCGGGTGTGGCTGTCCTCACACCGATCCTTGAAAGCAAGTACAATTTTTATCACCAACCATCTATGACTTCACCATTGTGCAGCAACCATGGAAGAATGGGATCTCATGTTCAACACGAATGTCAAGGGTACTCTTTTGTGCTACAAAGCTGCAGCCAGAGTGATGATTGAGCAAAACCGTGGAGGTAGAATCATTGGTAAGCTTTGAGTTACGCTCAAAAATGATGCTCCATTGAGAATCTTAGGCGCCTCGTCACTTGTTGGCAAGAAAAGTAGGAGAAGACACTCGATTTCCATTATTGTATTCATACATCATTCTTCAGGTGCTCCTCTCTGCGGTCTATATGGATCCACCAAATTTGCTATCAGGTGTTTGACTCAAACGGCAGGTGAGTCTTTCATAAGACATAAGTAACGTTTACGAAATAATACTAGCTTGCGAGTTTGGAAAGTTCAATATCACTGTTAATGCGTATAATCGACATTTTTATTGAAGATTTCTTAGTCTGATTGTCTATCCAGCTATGCTCCTGGATTTACCGATACCTCGCTCCGTGCGTCGTCTAATAATATCGTTTGTTGTATGTGTAATTCTTACACAATTTCATTTCAGTTGCAAATATGGATACTCGTGTTGGACAATTGACAGAAACTGAACCTGGCGCCTTCAAAGAATCGGTTCGAATTGGTTTCAGTCAAGAAAATTGCTTTTCACCAAAGCTTTTCTAGATGAAACACTGGTCAGCATTGGATCGGCTCGGACAACCAGAGGAAATTGCCCACTTGGTTTCCTTCCTTGCTTCCGACAAGTCTTCTTATATCACTGGTACACTTTTCTCTTTCACATCTTATCACCGCTTATGCTGGATCTAGGACAATCCATTTCTATTGATGGAGGAGTCTGGTTTGATTGAGTAGAAATTAGCCTTTGGTTAAATATAAGCCAAGATCAATGACTATATTTGGTTCTGCAAGAAATTATTGTGATAAAGACACCTACACTTGTAGCATTCGCAAGAAAAACTGGGAACAGAACACTTGACAGGACTAAAGTTGGATAACAATTATAGCCATCAAGTGGAGGGGAGCTGACACCATTGGAAATCACAAGGTCACCAAAGCGCCATCGTTGTCAGTAGCATGGCACACAATTTCTGAGTGTACCATTAAGATATTAACTACATCACTGTATCATTAATTCTGAACGATAATCTCCAAAGCATCAGAATTGTGCAAATGGAGTCAGCGAGAATCGCGTAGCGGTGTAGTGCACTGGCAGACTCGCCTAGATAGGGCTTGAGTGGTATCTCGAGTGTTTAGAGTTTATCAGAAAGGTATGTAACACCATAGGAATGATGAGACGAATGTAGAACGAACTAGTGAGATAAAAATACCGAGGCGCGCTATGTTGAACAAGGATAACATAAACATAATACAAAACCCTTTCTCTGCACCTCAAGTAGAAACAACGATGTTCATCTGACCCACTTGGGAGGACCCTTGGCATGCATTGAGACATTATTCAGGGTCGTGATATCCCTTCGAATGTTCTCCGTTACACCTTGGCCTTTCAGGTTGAACATCATTCGAGATACCAGGGCTGACAATACCACTATCGCCGGGTTAAAGATGGTAACAAAAAGGTCGGACTAGGATTCTCTTGAGTCAAACACAAGAATCAACGAACAGGACATACTGGTCCATAGCGCCAGAGTATAGCACACGATGCATATGTCGCAAATATACTACGAAAGAATCAGTATGCTTACACATTTTGCTGATGACTTACAAAAAGAAATAGATAAGAGAATCCCGAAGTATAATATTCATGATCGATTGGGAACGCGATCGATTGAAGGGGCTTTCAAGAAGGTGCTTGATTGCTCTCCAGGAAGCAAGGAGGAAAATGAGTCCCTCATATACTAGGGGAGGGACACTACCACGGCATGAGACATGAAGATGGAAACTCGACTCAAATAAATACCTACCAGATTGCCCACAGATAGGGTGGATCGGCTAACATGGTACAAACAGTTAGTCTACTAAAAGGATGCGCCGTTACTGGAACGAGTAAGATCAATGTCAACTTTATCTGTTCGATACTCACCTGGCATATTATGCATTGCGAAGGCAATGAGGGCAATGGACGTAATCGAGCAACAGCCAAACAGTACAATCAAACAATATTTGAGCACTTGAGGTCGCCTATAAATCACATAAACCCTGTTGGATAATATTCCTTGCACCACGTATATATTCATGAGGCCTGACATGTTGAAAATTCAGAGGAACGATCTATATTGACTTGCTTCTTACCAAAGTAGGTGATCAAGTACCGCGTGAAGATGGTGCCTAGTATGTGTGTTCAGAGTCTATGCTAAAAAGCCTCTCAGACAACTCACAACTAGAGAACATTGTGATGAGCCAACCCATCATTTAGATACTGTGTGACTTACAACTAACATACTCATTAGATTAATCAGAAGGGGAAAAAAACCAGATATTGCCCACTTTTTTTGTTATCATGCCACTCATAAAACCTAGATCTAAGGGCGATGAACAAAATGAAGATAATTATGATTGATGCGCAGTTGGACACTCACCGGCTGTCATGATTACCAGAAACACGAGGGTGAAGTACCGATTCTGTGGGTACTTCTTTCAGTGTTCAATAACAGTAGTTGACAGGAGCTTTCACCATAAAGAAAAGGAATTTCTGCCATGACCAGTTCACTCGCTGTTCTGCCATTAGATAATATTGCCTAGTGAGTATCGAGAAGATACCCAAAAATATTTCAGCTGGGTAAGACGTCAGCGACAGACTGCGAGCATATAACCATCAAGAACCTCTTCGTCGAACGTAATGAGGTATTCCCAAACAAACAGAGACAAAGCAACAGCTAGGGTGATTCTATGAACTCCTTTCACAGAGAGTCCAGAGGTCCAAAGTTACCTTCCAGGTATCGTGCGGCTTGCAGATGTATGAATAGAGTGATATCGGGCATGATCGCTTGTATTAGCTCTATGCAGCCCCTACCTCCCAGCTATATGTAGGTCATCTGCTCGACCCTAATATAAATGATCATCGTAAACAAGGCTGCGCTGTGGCTCTTTCTATCAACCAGAACACGATCGCTCCATGAAACGAAGATAGGGTGGGTACTCTTGAACCTGTGTATAGCTTGATTGGAATATCTTAAGCACCTCGGCGTATGATGTTCAGACACTGCTGATTCCGGATCGAACCGCCCCCCGAAAGTTTGACACTTCTGACCTAATGTTACTGAGCGGGCGTTGTTTAGATTTAGATTTGTCAAGACAAGACACCTGAAAGAAGAAACTGCATTGATTCTTGGTGTGGAAGGTATTTTACAATATAAGACTCGACTCAGTAATCAACAATAGATTGATGACTGAGGTAAAGGAATCCAGGTGATGATCGTATAGAGGACGACATGCGACGACTGAGGTACTGGTACTATGCCATCATTATGTAATGATGGGAGCGAGTGATGTCGAAACAACAATAGTCTCCATCCATCGACTGTGAGGATCCGTGGCTTGGAATGGAGGCATCGAAACGCGACGGTCTATTTCTTGGATATACACCGATTTATCCTACATATCTAACTCATCCCCTCCGAATGATGTCAGACTCAATTTTTTTATGTTTAGCTAGCAAACAATTCTAGAATACCTCAATCAAGGTAAACTTCTCGTAAGTTTCTCTTATTTCAATATCTGACAGTTCTTTGACTTCTTTGATAGGTCATCATTGCTGCTGCTAAAAGATTCTGATACCTATAATCTGGGGCTGTTGAACATGCATTTGGAACCGCATGTAGCAAATGATGGTTGGCTTCGGGTACGAAAGGTGGGTAATTCTACAGTATCCTACCTATTTATAGTAACAAAATGTTTCAGATATAATAAGCTGGCACATGATACAATGCAGTACTCCGTAGAAGAACATGATGTCAGGTCGAGTGAGCCAGTCCGTATTCAACAGCCCATAATTTACCACCTCTACCTTCTGCTTCATTTCCCATCAGTAAATGATACCGACACTCGCATATGATACCAACACCCTGGCCTGTCGGTATTCTACAACATCCGATGTACTCATTATGGACTATAAAGGCTCGGATGAGCCATCTCTCAATATCATCATGATCATCATAACCTCTGATCACAAAACATCCATCATCAGGAAAAAGCCACAGATACGGGTGAAATCATGATTTCCCTCTCTGCCCATCAGCTTGGACTGTTGAACATAGTTGTTGAAATGGATCATCAAGTTGGTACTAAAATAAGCACCTATGTCATTCAACTGATTTTGTGATTATGGGTTATGATAGTAATATTTGAGAGAGGCACAGACCCGTGGGCCTAGTGGGTAAAAACTTCTTATGTAAGTGCATAAGTGAATACAGTAACATAAATAATAATGCTAAATATGACTGCGTATGGACTGCACATAACGGACACTGTGGGACTCTGTCCATTTGACAATTGTTGGTGTTAAAGGTGGGAGGCTGCTCTTCTATGTGTTTCATCACACTTGTGTGCTTGTGTATCGGGACTATTGATGTGTAGGAGTTGTACAGAGAAGTAAGCTGGTTTTTCAAAGTTAAAGTCCATTTTAACACCATCAATGATGGTGGTATGTGGTAGAAAAGAGTTATGTTAGTTCCATAGTCATTAAATGTGTAGCATGAAATAAAAAGGATGTTAAAACATAAAGGGGATTCCCAGGAGTAGTGCTGGTCTGCACTATTGAGTCCCAATTCTCTACAAAATGATTCATGACATCGAGCAAAGGAGGTGTAATCAATAGAATGATTGTATTGGTAAAAGAATGCATACTATGATAAAATAGTTAGAAAGTCTACTTGGCCAGATCAATCACTTCGCTATTTGCAGAAGATCTTGTCGATATGATGTTGTAATTTTCACTTTATTAATTTGTCCCTGAGCACTGTGCCTACAGGTACTAGATACGTTTTCAGGTGAATGAAGCAAAATTTCGGCTGGTTCACGGCAAAGAGCGCTTTCGGCACAATGTGCCGAGACCATCAGGGCAGCTTGGTTGCCTGGTGATAGTCAAAAGCGGATGCACCTGCATCTAACATTGTAAAAAAATTGTAGTATTTCACATGATAGCGACACATTTTTATGACACATTGTCAAAAGAACTACAGCTCGACATAGTCAAAGTAGCCAATCGTGAGTTCCACCTGTACAATCACTCATACACTGATTTTCTTTAATTTATTCGGAGGTCATTCTGACAACATGAAGCTAACATGAAGCTATGGACTCTATAAAGTTAAATGCTCGATTACACCCGTATCTACTGTCAACGTGGACTCCGGCCACAGGTACATCCCACATGTCGCTGCCGCTGCCACCTTACTCGTGTCAACTGTATGCCATTCGTAAACCCTGAACGCATCTTGACAGCACTGACAGCAAATTGAAATAGCTAGTCTCCTTCGACCCTGTTTTTTTTATATCTGCTTTGACATCTGGGACTATTCGTCCATGCTGAATGCTTGTGATTGATTGATGATGATGATTTTAGCATCATCTTGAAAGCCTCTGTCCTGACCGGCAAACTCGAGCGTACCAGATTTCTTCACGATCCAAGGCCTTACTAATTGGAGTTGATATGTACCTCGGGGTTTAGTAAGTGTGCCTGATTGCTATGGATGTCAATGGGCGCAAGCCCGGATGGATACACCATATCCACTTCACAAATCCTACTTAAATTACATCTGTTTTCACCACGTTGTGAGTTGCAGCTTCCTTGGCAGCTACTGATAATGGGTCGCTTCTCTCAATTAAGCTACTTTTTGTAGCCTTGATCGCAACATCGAGTACATTTGGAGCACTTCTTGAGAAGCCCCAAGATCTTTCGAAGGCGTATTACGACTTTATAATTGTTGGAGGTATGTGTCAGACTCCATATGTTGAGACTCTCTGTTCATTCTTGTATGTCTTCTAGGCGGAACCGCTGGTGCCGTCATTGCAAACCGCCTCACGGAGAACCCCAATGTCTCTGTCCTCGTTTTAGAGGCTGGAAATGCGTATGTTGATATAGACGAGATCCACTTGTTCCTGACTCAGAACTTGCGTTTTTCCCCAGAAACACTGGTATTGAGCCTCATATCCCAGCCCTCTGTACACGTATCACTCCTGATACGAAATATGACTGGAATTATACCACCGTTCCGCAACCTGGTTTTGATAATCGAGAAATCCCTATTGCTCGTGGATTTCTCCTTGGTGGAAGCAGCTCCGTCAGTAGGTACTGTTTTCGCAGCTCATCTGGAATGAGGCTGAGGTACCCGGTAGATTATATGTTATATGCTCGAGGCCCTGCCGACGACTGGGACAGGCTTGCTGCTTTCACTGGCGACGACGGCTGGACATGGGAGAACTTGGAACCATACTGGAAGCGAGTAAGTGTTTCTGTGTAGTAGTCTCAGTGAGAATTGATCCCTGTCCCCTCAGAACGAAAATTTTGTTCCTCCTGCTGATGGACATAACACAACTGGTCAATATGATCCCCGTCATCACTACTCCGGTGGCATGACTTCCGTGAGTCTCGCAAATTTTGCAGCTCCCGCTGTCGACGACCGTGTGATCCAAACCACCCAAGACTTGCCCGAGGAATTTCCTTTCAATCTCGATCTAAATAGCGGCAGCCCCCTCGGCATTGGTACGTCCCTTTAATTCACTTACTCCCCAAGGAGTTTCTCACACTTGATAAAGGATGGATAGACTTTACGATTGGCAATGGCACACGTAGTAGCTCTGCTACTTCCTATTTGAGTCCCCAATATATGAATCGTCCAAATCTTGACGTACTGCTACATGCCCAAGTTTCCAGGGTCTTACCGCAGACGTCCTATTCGAATACTCTGCAATTTAATACCGTCGAATTTGCAATATATGGAAGCACTGGAGCCGCACAGACTCTATACAAGGTCACGGCCCAATCTGACATCGTCCTCTCTGCGGGATCCATTGGGCACTCCTCAAATTCTTATGAATTCGGGTATTGGCGATAGCGGGGAACTCAAACATTTCGGCATCAAGACTCTCGTCGACCTTCCTTCTGTTGGTCGCAATCTCACTGATCATCCCATTGGCATCGTACAATACGCTGCAAATTCGACCGATACGTATGATAAATTGAATAACGAGACATTCTTTGAGGAACAAGTACATGATTGGAATCAGACTCACAAGGGAATCATGACAGGCAGTGTTGCCAATACACTTGGATTCTTGAGGCTTCCCGCCAATTCATCAATCTTTGAACAGACTTCCGATCCTGCTTCTGGCCCGGGTGCTGCACATATTGAGATAATTTTCCATGTAAGTGGTTTAATTCATGTATCCCGCCTTTGTTTCACAGATATGGCACAGAACAGTTACATTGGTCCTGAACCAGCACCCGCTGGAAATTACTTCTCCATGAGCACTGTCGTCATTACGCCAATGTCTCGTAAGACACAATTTTTGTACCTTAATTTTTTGTTACTCATCTTCATCTTTCAAAGGCGGTAATCTTACCTTGAGCTCATCTGACCCATTCGCTCATCCCATCATCAACCCCAATTATTTCAGTACCGAGTTTGACAGGTACACCATGCGAGAAGCATTTAAGATGTCTCGTCGTTTTCTTTCTGGGCCTGCGTGGTCAGACTACATTGTGAAACCTCTTCAACTTGATGGAGAACCAATCGACGACGAGATTGACGCCTATTTCCGCCAAGCCACTGGATCAATATATCATCCCGTTGGGACTGCCGCAATGACAGCCGAGAATGCTGGGTTCGGTGTCGTGAACCCTGATTTCAGAGTTAAGGGAGTTTGTGGGTTGCGTATTGTTGACGCTTCTATCTTCGTAAGTCCTCTTTTTTTGATCTGTGTGACTAGATCAACGTTGATGGTTGTAGCCGTTCATCCCGAGTGGCATCACTCAGGCACCTGTTTATGTAGTTGCCGAGCGGGCCGCGGACGTAATTAAATCTCAGCGTCATTGTCAAAATTGATATTATTATACGCATCATATATATGAATAGGTCTACTAATAATATGTTGTTCATGGTGAAGCCTCAATAAGTCCAGAACATGAATGAAAACCTGATTTTATGTAAATACTTCAGCACAAAGGATCCTGGGTATCAATCAAAAAATCAGAAAATACGAACATCTTCCTGGTTACTCAGAATCTGATCAGACTCACAACCTACCATCTATTTGTAAAATACTGTAACACCGTACGCAGCGCCCAAACCAAGAGCGATCAGCAGTACAAACGTAGCAGACACATAGATCATCAATTTGGCCATCGAAAATTCTTGTCCTGTACCATAACCAGCAGAGTGCTTGTCGTTCGCAGCATTGATACGCGCCATTGCAAGATTACGGTCACCTTTGCAAATTTCGATCATCCGTTTACGGTAGGCGATCTCATTGTCAAATTCACTGTCAGATTTGGCAATAATGGAACGTGCGTCAGATGGATCAAGCGAAGGTTCGTTGCTCGTGCTATTAGGGAGTTGAATGAACGAGGGGTAGCGTTCTTCGAACCATCGGTCGATCTGGAGATAATTCAGAGAATGTATTGGTAGTATGGAAATTCTGTATGCACCTCTGCACAGGAAATACAAATCTGAGCGAAGTGGGGATCAGCAGTGACAACCTTCGCATGAATTTTGCGTGCATATTCGCGAAATATCAGACCGACGTCACGCGGATTCGTCGATCGCATGATCAACTAAGAGGTCCATGTAAGCAGGTTTCTGATGATCGATGTCCAGTGAGAGCATAATACCTGTGCAGCGACAGCCTTGCGTATCTTTATGTTTCTTTGGAACATTTGGGGATTCATGAAACAGAGTTCAAGTGTTGCAATGGCCATGGAGGCTGGTATAGCACAAAAATTGAAAACGCTTTGATTTTTGAGGCATCGGAGGTATTCAAGACCATCCGTCGCGTGCCTCAACGCATTAGCAATCATTCCACTCTGAACCCATTGGGCCCTCTCCGCCGCTTCGGGTTCGTACATATCTTTCATATCCTTGAAACCAAACTTGCCCCATATTTCTCTTGGCCAGAAATATCGGTTATTATCTGCGTCTTCCCTATAGTCACGAATGATGTTGGTTTTCTGTAGGAGAAAGCCCATTGAATTCGATATTTCAAGTTGATCTCCGAGCCAACTGGCTTCCTTTCCTGATGCGGAAAAGAGACGGGACAAGCCCTCACCAACAAGGCCAGCAGCGTAATGGCAATAAAGCTCATAGTCGGTAATGGTTTCGAGATAGACGATATCCCTTGGCAGTAGCGGCCTGGTGGGCATAATCTGCCATACCGTTTTCCATCTTTTGTGTAATATCCAGGATGATGGTTTTATAACTGTGAGAGGTGAACGTCAGATCTGTTCCTTGCAATAAAATTGTTTGGCCCACGCAGGATCGAGGCGGTTGACTTCGTCAACAACGATGTCGTACTCAACCAACAGCTGTCTATCCTTCTCACTGGGTCCGCTGCCATTAAACGTCCAGCCCGGTGTTACTGTAAAATCATGAAATTTTCGTAACATAGGTTGCTTCACGTTGTCAGGAATCGTCATATCGTCCTCAATGGTATCCAGACCACGGAGTATGAGATAAAAGAGACATATCTAGACGAACAAAAATGTGCTTGTCAGTTTAGCACTCTAACAATGGTCATGACGTTCAAAAACTCAATGCAGCCTGGCTCAAAATTTCAGTTGCACGATACTCACCGTGCGCGCAAGGTCACCGTCGAGCTCCTTAATAACAGCAGAAAAACTTCTACTTGTCTGGTCCAGGAAGTCCCAGCATCTGCGCATAGATTTGCGGTCCCAGCCAGACGTAGGATGCTCTTTCAAGGCCTTGATGTCACGTTTTTGTTCATGATAGAGATGAAACTGAAGGAGAATTCGGAATTCGAAAGGATGAAAAACCAGAAGAGTGAGCCACCGGCCAAGACCCATTGTCGCGAAAATGTACAATAACAGAACAACTTGATGACGATTTGACCTTGCATCGGTCTCGTACGAGTTGCGTCTTTCACACGTGACCTCTCTTACCTTGGTCATGGACATTCCGCTGCACCCGCCCCTTCGTATCCAGACCCTCGCATCGTCTCCTCTCTCCAAGAAGAGCACAGAAAATTCTATTGAGGCCTTTATTGACGACTTTCAGGCGAGGTCTACCACGGCGCAGGGCAGCAACACTGCCGTCACTGTTCAGCTCCAGAAGCTCAAAGATGCCCTCCACGACGAGCGAAAGAAAAAACACTGAGGTATATTGTAGTATTGTGCCTTTTTTATACCTCGACTGAGCTTTTACAGGATATGTAAATTTATTCATCCAAATGCGTCCTGCTCTGCTGTTTGATACGCATACAAATTATATTTGCTTATTTACTGGCAGCCCAAGAAGTTTTTGGTTATATTGTATGATATTTGTACATATGATGTGCCGACCTTAGCTCAGTTGGAAGAGCGTCAGACTGTAATTGGTTAGTTCATCTGAATGTCGCCTGTTCGAACCAGGCAGGTCGGATTGTGTATCCCAAGTTTTTCTTATATATTACTCTTCAAATATATAAGTGTTGGATGAATATACACCACCAAGACTATTTCATGTCTTCAAAGCTTATTCCTCTACAAATCAGGGTTACAGAAACTGCAACATCTAATCTCCTTTCTTGTTCTCAATTCACCATTACCTGGTCGTTATTCATCTTCCTACGTTATTCAAAAAAAAACCCCAATCTTGCAATTTCAGTTGCCAAGAGAGACTGGAATAGTAAGAAGCGATGCATCAAGAATACCACAATGCTAGCCTATGTACTGACTTTTAAGTACATGCACGCATCTCCGCAAAAAAAAAGGGGAAAAACTGAAATTCCGTAAATACACCACAGAGACGCGCGCTACATACAAACGCGAGTGCCCAAAAAAAAACTATCAATTTTTGATGCTAAATTCATTAGACTGGGCATAGATAGTGCTGTGGTCATCAGCGTCCACTAAGTTAACGCGGAAGTGGTCTCCAGTCGGGAACCCTCCCTGGGGAGGGAAGATAGTCGAACTGTGGTCCTGACCCGGAGATCCACCATCAACATAGGAGGAAATCTGTGCACTGTAGGGAGGTTGTTGACGCGTCTGAAAAAAGACAGCCATTGTTAGTTAGCCTTTGAGACTGTCGGTCTACGAGTCGGTATATACCAGTCTAACGGCAAAAGCCGGAGCGTCGGTGTCTACGCGGTTCCAGGTAAGACTGCATAAAATGAATGATTAATCGGTCGCCACTCGACGGTGGAGGAGTTCTTAGACTCACCGGCCCCCGCGGTGAGAGTACCAACCCTCATTGTCATTGGGAGACTTGACGAGGTACGCCAAGGACGAGGTGATCAAGGACAAGAAAAGAGTAGCGTAAACAGTGAACTGCATATTAGAAGACGATGTCGAGTTGTTTGGTATGAAGAACAGGGGTCGACTCTGCCGTCCAACAAGATGTTCTGGTCTCCTTTTATACCAGTCCGTTCCAACTAATTCGAGGTTGAGTTAACCATTAAAGGTATGGCTGAAGCTGGTACACGCCTTTACATAACGGCTCGCAATCATGAGGTCTTCTGACCGCGCCAATGTGATAATAATATGTGGCTTCTCTGTCGAAAACTGGAAGGCCACATCGAGCCGCTGTTGGCCAAAGAGCGAAGACGACGGTGAGTACATAGTCTGTACGTCATAAGATCAGAACAAATGCAGTAGTTCTGATTCCACTTCGCTCAAAATCCGGTCGCGAACAACTTCTAATCACCCATCGTGAACACGGCGGTCTCCAGAACCCCGCTGAAACAGCCGCTTCGAAAAGCCTATACAGCATTTTTCACAAAAATCAAAGACCACCCTCAGCCTCTGGATGCTCGAAACTGGCGTAGATTGTATATATATATATATATAAGATTCAGATAGCCGCGTAGGTAAAAGGTTACTTACTTTCTTTCTTCGACTTGACAAAAGAGTAATTCCCATAGTGTGCCACCATCAGTCTGTGGGGCTTCATTGAAAGCTGTCATCGTTTCGCAATCTCCATTAAGGTATGTTCTTCTACCAAGTGTTGATCAAGGCTGTTAGTGGGCTACCGAAACCTAGCGGCCGTAAACATCTGTCACTTGACGTTTAGACGTGGCGCTGCCAAATTAGAATCAGAGTAGGGTTGAATGATAAGCATGTTGGGGGTTTGCCGTCGAGCACGACCTCGTGATACAAACTTTGGTGATATCACGTCACATGAGTCATAGCAATGTTTTTCGTATTATGTAGATTGTTTATGTTATTAGAATCTTCCAGTTGAGAGGTGGCCGACTAGCTCAGCTGGTTAGAGCGTCGTGCTAATAACGCGAAGGTCTTGGGTTCGATCCCCACGTTGGCCATATTCTTTACATTTTGCAACATCTTCTCCATTTGATCAAGCAAAGATGACACAAGTTCGATTGATGCAATCTTAATTGCCGTTAATGGACTAGACCATAAGCGCTTTACATTGCACTCTGCATAGTTCTCAGCAAAGCCGCTATCGCAAGATAGGAACTGACTGTAGACTTCCTGGAGTACCATCGTCTATTGCGCGAGTCTCCTCTGTAATGTAACTACTAGAACGGCAGGAACAATGAGTTTACGCAAGTTCGTTGGATTTTCTTCATGTCACGCACACACACTGAGACTACAAAAGAGCTACTGTGATTTGAATCGGGGTACACTATTATCTAGGAATCCCCCAGTCGACACAGCACCAATCAACGTTCTCTACCCCGTCGCTGATCGTGAATCGTATAGTCAAAGGAATAACTTGACAACAACCTTTTTGCACCACCGTCGACGCCAAAGAAGACCAGAGTATCACACAACAACCCTACTCGTTTCCCCTCGTTGCCCATTAACCCGTTGTTGTGCTGCCAGCCAGGTTGCTATTCGTGGCAGAGAGTGCGATATCCTGAATCCAGCTTTTCTCTCTCCTTCTCTCTCGTCTTGACCTTGACCTTCCCCTTCATGTTTCGCACAAAAAACTCGGGGTACTGCATACCAATTTGCTCGTCGGAATCAAAAGTCTTTTTTTAGAAGCTATCATCGACCCCTGTAAAAGACAACCGAGGGGCTGGTTGTTAAATAAGGCGGAAATGACGATCCTCCTCTCCCAAGGAGTTCCAGGCTACAATCTGTGCTTGCAACACAAGACGTTCCAAAGTCGTCTGTAAGAAAAGTCTGCGAACTGAAAGGGCCAAAAACTCCAGGGAAGGGGAGGTTTACGTTATCTCAGAACAAATCGATAATGGATCGACAAAGACAAAGCTGTGATCGGGTCGGTCTATAAGCAGATACAAATATGGAAAACCATCACCATCACGTGCGTGTCTAAGATAACACCGCTCTACACCGCCCGCCTTGCTCATCAACATCCATTGTCTCGCTCCACCATCTGGTCATTCATCGCATCTTCAACAGCATTAAATCATCTTCCAACGACCTTCTGCAAAAGAACCTCTTTTCCTCACCGTACGAAACATCCCATACAGCCACACGATTTTCACCGCAACCTATAGTTCATCACTCGACTACAGATCTGATGTCATCGCGCGTTGACGATCCTTTAGACGAACCACCGCCATACACGCCAAGGGCAGATCCTCGGCAGGGAGAATCAACAGTGGAGTATGGACCTACAAGACCGTTCCAGCCGACTCCAGCGGTCTCACGTACAGCTCCGGCGGCTCCTCAGCCTGGATTCTTATCATCACAAACTTCGAGTGTGTCGAGACGAGGAAGGTCATTGTGGCAGCAACTAACGGACCAAATTGATCAGTTTGCAGATGAGTTGGAACGTCGTGGAAATAGACCGAGTTCGGGTACGCCATGGTCATCTTATCCTGGACGATCAGTACCCAATGCCTCTACGTTACCTCCGCGTCGCAATGTGCCTCCCCCTCCTCCACCTCCACGACCGCCTCATCGTCGAACGAGTTCTACGAGTTGCTTGCCATCGGAGTTTGCTAGAGATTTTTATGCAGCGGGAGCGGGTGACGGGTTGTTTTCTGAGACTGGGATGCCGTCTAGAGAGATGCCCGAGCACGAGGACATGAGTCCTACAACGACGCCGGTGCCAGGTCGACCGCTTCTTCGAGATGGAAAGTTGCTGGTCTATCCTGGAGGCCATACTTGTGATAAATGTGTGTGTGTCCCGTCTCTAGGTGGAGTTGTTTGACCTGTGGTGACAAGGTTTGAACACTGGGTACAAGCATTTTGACCCTGATCAGCCGTGCAAGAAATGCTGGACCAAGTACGGTCGGGCTTTTAGTGGGCCGCTTGCCTACTCTTATCCGTCGTCTGGGACGGTGTCGAATACACAGAACACGCGTCTTCAGAAGCCGCTGCCTGGGAGAGATCCACGGCGGTGGGCTGCTCCTGCGCGGCCAGCGACATCTCATGGATCTGGACCTGTAGTGTATTCAGCTGGTGATGCACGGATTGGTGGGAGTCTGTGTTGGAGGTGCCATGGGAAAGGGACGATGAATATTGTGATTGATGTGATCAATTGCCCGATATGTAATGGGTGTGGAAGAACGTTTGGATCGATGTACTAGGGGCGTGAGTGTGGGTGTGTCCTGGTGAATAAGGGACTGACTGTATATAAATTTATTTGACTATTAATACACGACCTCGGAAATAAGATAGCCTCGGAGATTAGTAGCCGCGGGTGGCGAGGCCATGGACGAGCGCAGGGCCGTTTGAACTGGGAGAGAAGGCGTGAGACCCTAACCCTGCGGAGGAAGGCCGACTCACGTTCCGAGACGGTCCGCGCCCGCCGTGAGGAGGAGCTGGGCCTGCTCAAAGGAGCGGATGCCGCCGGAGGCCTTGACCTTTACCCGGCCGCCCATGTACCGGACGGCGCGGAACATGAGACTGACGTCCTCGGCGGTGGCACCCGCCTTGCCAGAAAAACCCGTGCACGTCTTGACCCACCCTGCCCCCGCCTCCGCGGCGATGAAACACGCGATTATCTTTTCCTCTGTGGTCAGAAAACTCGTTTCAATAATGACCTTGACGGGGAAGGGGTGGCACGCCTGCACGACAGAGTCGATGTCCAGATACACCGTCGCAAAATCCGACGACTTGAGTGCTCCCAGGTTGATCACCATGTCGATCTCACGTGCTCCATCAGCGATCGCCTGTGTCGCTTCGTACGACTTGGCCTTGATCGCTCCCGCACCCAGGGGGAATCCAACCACGCAGCAGACCAACGTATTCGAATTGCAGTCTGCCATGTGCTTGAACACCTGCGCGACGTTTGCCCCGTTCACACAGCACGCCTGGTCTTTGTGAAAAAACAGAAACAACAAAAACAAAGAAACACACCTTGAACCTGCACTCAACAGCCTCCTTGCACAGACGGTCAATCTGCGCGGACGTGGCATCGGGGGTAAGCAGTGTGTGGTCGATGGCAAGCGGAAGGCGCGGATCGTCGGCTGACAAAATCGGATCCGGCGGCAATAAGCGCTCAGTCTCGTCATTCAGGACAGAGGCCACCTTGTCCCGGATCGCTGCTGCCCATTCTTCGTTGGTTCGCCGCATGAGCTTATGATAATCCGTGCGTATTTATTCTTCCCGTCTTAAATACCTTCTCTGTTTATTCCTGTTTGCTTTAACACCCGACGACAAAGAGATTCTCTTTACTATTGTGACTATCTCCAAAACTCTCCCCTGTGCAGCACACACGTTGCCCGGCACTGGTCGTCTGTCAGAAAACACTCTACTGGCTTTTCTCTACTCACCATGCACCCCCACCGACTGAGCAGTGCAGGCCGATCTGCCCACTGATCCCTTTAGTGTTGACCCCAAACGGCTTGAGCGCCTCCCTAACCTCAGTAGAGTCTGCAGGATGCACAGATTGACCTATCACAACATGTCATGTACGATCTGGACTTGTCTATGTTTACCTACAACATTGGGTTGTCCCCTCATTGCATGGGCCGACTGATCTTTCATAACCATGGCCGCCCCAGGAGCTACCACCTCCAATGCCGACTCCAATTTCAATACCACCACCTTTAACCCCAACTCCCAGCAAACCGCCACTGCTGGATCCACCATTGTGACCACCCGAGCTACCCCAAGAGCCACTGCCTCCCCAGGAGATACCACCGCTGGACTCACTGCCTACTGGACTACCTTGGTTGCCACTTCCTCCATAGGAGCTACCACCGCCTGAACCGCCATTGCTACCCCAGGATCCGGAACCCCCGTGACCGCCATTGCTACCCCCGCTGGTTACACTGCCTGAACCACCTTGGTTGCCATTACCTCCGTAGGAGCCACCTCCACCTGAACCGCCATTGCTAGATCCACTGCCGCTGGAACCCCCTTGGCTACCACTGAGACCGCCACTGTTACCCCCGGATACACTACCTGAACCACCTTGGTTTCCATAAGAGCTACCACCGCCTGAACCACCTTGACCGCCATTGTTGTTCCAGGATCCACCGCCGCTGGTTCCACTACCTGAACCACCTTGGCCACCGCTACTACCTGAACCACCTGAACCTCCATCGGAACCTCCATGACCACCCCCAGAACCACCATAGCCTCCATTAAAACCACCGAAACCATTCCAGAAGCTACCACCAGAACCACTCCAAGAACCGTCACCACCACTACCGCTTCCAGAACTACCTCCAAGACCACTACCGTTGCTGCCATTATAACCATGACCATGGTTATTACTTCCACCACCACCACCACCACCACCACTGCCCTCCTCCGAGCTCTTTTCGCGTAGAGCGATGACGGAGGCGGAAGTGAGCAGAGGAAAAACGAGTAATAAGAGAGTAAAGAAAGTACTGGTACGAGTGAGCATTTTTTTCAACGATGCTTTGGAGGATCTGTTTGGTTGGTTGGGGAACAGGGGGGGAGGGGCTTTTATAGATGGAAAGCTTTGCTTTGGTTGTGCGTTTTTTTTGCGCTGTTATGGAGAGTCATTTGAACTCTAAGCAAATGCATTCATTCATTTGATTGAGTTGGTGAGTGATTGATTTAGAAGTCAGAAGTTCGGGGACTGTAAAAAGAGACCATGGGCAGGGCAGGAGGTGCTCTCTGAGAGTTGCGTAATTCATTAATGTGTGTTGTTCTCTAGAGACGAGTGATTGCGGTTAGGAAAAAAAAAGGCTTCGTTGTTGAAGGTGCTGGTGTTATTCAGTGGAGTCTGATGTTTAGGGAGGGTTTGAATTTGAATAGTTTCACGTTTGTAGTAGATTAGTTTGGGCAATGACTACTACCATTTCGCGATTTGTTTTCTTTCTATTGGGTTCTACGGCAAGGAAATTTCATACGCATACATACATGCATACACAAAATCTGTGGTTACCCCTTACGCTGGTGGGAGAGCTTAAAGCCAACACAGAGCTTCTCATTACAAGCTCCCAATGAGCGTGGATTTTGCAGGTGGTGTAATGTGTCCGTCCGTCCGTCTGTTGTTATTAATGACAAGCCAGTTAGTTGTGCTGGTGTCTTTCCCCGTTCCTTAGATGGAAATGATAACGTACCTGCGCGAGTTCTAGATTGAAAGAAGAATCGAGGGAATTGTCATAGTCCCCCCGCCCCCAAGTACGAGAAATCACTTGTCTTATGCCCATATTAAGAGAATGAAGTGCGGACTCGCTCACTTCCACCCCCAACCCCTTGATTTAGAGCAAAAAGGAGAGATTGAAAGAACACTGTCTTTACTGATACTAATGAATCATGAGTTTACCTACTTACTAACCACCCGTCTGTTCTCTCAGAACTATAGGAGTCCGATTTCGAGAACAGTGATCCTCCTGTTCCTCCTGTCCCTTGGTTTTCTGACTGGAACAGCGAGCTCAGGTTACCTCACACATCATCATCTTTCGGTCCCAAGAAAAAAACCTTTTTTCATTCTAATACCTCTAGGTATAGGTAGTTCTGCGAATGCCACCTCGGTGGTTTCCAAGCCTACCTGTGCCCCCCTCATATATATACATATATAGCAAAAAAAAAGCACCGTAAGCAATTTCCTGTCTGTGAACCTTACCTTTCAAAGTATCCATAGCATATGCACGAACAGGGAACAGGAAAAAGTCACGAACAGGAGACTGTGGGAATAAAACCTCGAAATTCAGACAAGTCAGTCAATAATTATTTACAGCGGGTTTAACCAAAAAATGGGTTCTCTAAACAACCACAACAACAATGTTTTTTTTTCTGTCTACATGCCCAAGGATCCACAACGTATTAATAGCAACTCACCTTACCCCTAAACTCATTGACAAAAATCAAAAAAATCTCCACGTTTCATTTCATTTCGGAGCTTCAAGTCTGGGCATTGATTATCCCATTGGTACAATAAGAAGACGAAGAGGAAGGAGAAGACGAGAAGACGAGAAGAAGAAGAATCATCTCCAAGCCAAGAGTCGATTCAGAAGCCTCAATATCACTATAGAAAGAAATCTACACGACCCTCCCCCCCAAAAAAAAACAAAACAAAAAAACAAAAACCCAGGTAGTCCATCAGAACATTGACGGGTTCTGGGGACGAACAAAAAGACGACTCTCCACTCGGACAAAGTTTCTGATTTCTGATTTCTGACTTTTTTTTTCTTCTGATGGTGGCACACTCACACTCCTACTCCATCCCCCCCGAGGGAGTCGGCGATGTCGCTCCCTTCTTTTCTCTTTTTCCAGCGGCGATTTGCGGTACATTGACCTTTCTTATTTAGATATATGTATATATATATATCCGAATAATTATATATACACTAAGGTACCTATAAACCTGGTGTCCGGTGCACTAATAAATAAATCAAGACAAATATGCATTATCATACAAATCCATCTGTGATTTGTTGCTGATGCGGTGCATCATGATGATGATGGTGATGATGTCGATGATGTCGATTCTTCTGACCATGTCTGTGGTCTCGACAGCGCGGATGAGTTCGTTCAGATGTCGATGTTTGCACAACAACATTCTTCTCAGAAGGCCGAGACTGAGATGGAGCGATATCATCAGCTACTGATTGGCCCTCGAATTTTGCTGCATCAACTTGGTGGTTCGCTCGTGTATCTTCCTTACTTGCTTTAGTTTCTCCCCTTCTACCGCCACCAGCGCCACCACCTCTTCCAGAAGCCCCTCCCCTCTCACTACGTTCCCCAACCCCACCCCTACCTCGGCCACGCCCCCCTTCGAGCGCTTTACTCTTCTTCCTACTCGGACCCTCGCCTTTCTTGAAAGCTTCAAGGGCCTCTATCTCCATCTTGACTCTGGCCTCTTCTTCTTCCCACCACTGTAGAAAAATCTCCTCCTCCCTCCTCGCCTTTTCTTCCTCCTGAATCTCGGCAAGCGACTGTCTATCTTTATACATATCACCAACCGAGAGTCGTTCCTCCTGTTGCGAATGTTGGATAGCCAAGAATGACACATATTTGGGATTGCTCGCATCGACATCAGAAGAAATCCTGCTTGCCGTGACCTTGAATGTATCTTGAGATGCAGGAACGATGGGCACAAGGGTGTCGATCGGCCGAGGCGCCCATGCTCTACCAGAACCCCTAAAATTCACAAAGATCAAAATCGCATCTTCAAATGGCCAAAGGATAGGCGATACATACGATACATTTCGCTGCCCACTTCCCTTCGAGGTACTCGCAGACATCCTCATCGGTATTATCGTGGGTCCCATTACGGACCCGGGCGCAGCTCCACCCGACGACACAGATGACAAATTTGATGTAGTTCCATGTTTCGTAGGTGTAACACCACTCTGCACCTGACTGACACCTGGCACCTTTCCTTGAGATCCGCTTGCACCTATTCTCACACTATCTTTCAATTTCGCAGGAGTGGAAGGGGATTGAGATGTAGGTCCAGATGATAGCACATTAGCCGTCTCGTGTTTTTGCTGCTGCGGCCCTTGTGGTTGAGATGACGGTGAACCTGTCATCCGCAGCGAATCCTTCCCAACTACTTTAAGTGACGCTTTGGATGGTGTTCTAGAGATATCCGGCGATTTTGTATTTACGAGGTTCATCTGATCCTGGGCAGCTTCAGCCATGACAGCTTTCATGTCCACTCTAGGTATCACATATGTCTTCCACGCCGGTCTACCTTGTGCCACCACCTGTGTCGACATCTGCGATTGCGGCAAGCCTTCCGTATCATCCATAAAGAACAAATCGTCCGAGCTTGAAGGCTTCTTCAACCCTTTCTCTACCGCACTTCCTTCCTTCTGATTCTCAAACTTAGGTATCGGCAACACCCTCTTCTTCTCCTTCCACAGCTTTCCACTCCTTACAAAGGGCACTGGTATATCCTGCTCTTCTACCCAATTCAACCATTTCACCATCGCTTCAGTGACAAGCCCTCCACCTCTCACGAATGGTGCCTTTTCTCTCTGTTTCTGCTGTGCATATCGCGCGAGTTGTAGTACAAGTTGTTGAGAGATATCGTCCAACATATGTGACTCAAGGAACAGCTCCATGTTAGCTGTGATATAGGACTGGATCCTATCGATGAGTTGAATTGCGGAAAAGTGTGTTGCCTCTGAGAGAATATAACATGCATTGTGGATGGAAGAATATGTGAGAATGATGTCGGAACACAGGAGAACAAGTCTATCGAGAAGAAGTTCGTTCTTAAGGGATCAAAAAAAGGATGAGAAGATCGAAAAAGGACCAAGGTTGTGTACTTACTGCAGCAGCCATAACTTCAAACATAAACTCCACTAAATCATCAGCACTCTTCACAAATTCCAACGTCTCAAATATCTCCCTATCATGACCACAACACATGAACTTCATCACAAGCTCCATAACTCTCCAATTCAAGTGCTTCAAATCCACTCTCAGCACTACATCCCCACCGCCAGTCTTAACCCACCGTTTCCTTGTCCAATCCGGTTCATCGAAAAAACTTTTGATCAACTCCGATCTTGCGCGTAAGATCACCGAGTGCGTATAAATTTCCCTGTCTTCGATTTCGAGTATAACGTCCGGCCGAAGAGCAGCCGGAATGCAAACTTCAGCTTGAGCGCCTTCTCCCTCAACACTTGCAGGACACTCCTCCTTATCGTGGTCCCTTTTCCTTTGAACTAAGGGATTCACGATATCGAATACCCTCATCAGGTCTTTCACAATCCCTGTCTGCGAGGACAAGACAATCTTCACTGGTCTCTCCAACGCACTCAGCACATCTCTCAACTCAAGCACCCTTGCCAATCCCGCAACCTCATTCCTCATCTTCCCTATATCCCATTTTCGGCTGAGCTTCAACTGTTTTTGTGCGTATGGTGCAACAACTGTTGCAATACGGTGATCCCAAACCGTGATGATATTATTGGAATAGAGAAATGTGAGAATAACCAGAATCGCGAGTGGGCTAGCTTTCGTAATCTGTAGTCCAAGGAGGGACGTTGTCCTTGGCCCCAAACGAGAGGGAAACTGGCAATGATGAGTAACGGAGGGGAGGGAGTTGATTTCAATGCCAGACTTGTCATCTCTAACGGACGATGATGTGGACAACAACCTGCAAAGTACCTCCGACCTCGCAGCGAGCACAACCTTGTGTGCAGGGAACACTGCACCGGACTGTTCGCACACAACAAGCATATCAGCACCATGAGGCAACTCCATCTCTTCTAGCTCTATCCCTCCTCCCGACTGCTCCCCTTCGCCATCCGCTCTCATCTCCTCCTCTCTCCTAATTACGTCACATATCTCCTTCAATGCACGTATATCACCTTCAACAGCTTCATCCTCCATCTCTCCCTCTATATCATCGTTATCTGAATCCGCACCAATGTCTCCCGCGTGTGATTTATATGCAGCGGCACCAAAATCTTCATCAGTTGATTTAGCTGACCACCCAAAGACGTCCACAAGTTCATCTGCTCCCCTTCTTCCCATAATCCAACCAAGGTCCAACTTTCCTCAACTCGGTACCAATCAAATCCCCCGTTACTTCAATTTTCTTCACAGGCATCTCAACCCTCAACGCTCCAAACGCTCCAGCAGAGTTCGCACACACTCTAATCACGCGCTGAAGGAATGGGACTCGATGAAATTTGAATGCCTTTTGCGAAGTTACATTTGAAGATGCCAACGTCGACGATGCCAATGAAGGGGATGTGAAGAGGTTGGGAGATGACGGTATGTTAAACTTGGTTGCGTTTCGCGTTCGAACGAACACATGTCCTGATTCCGTACATACGATGATGGACCCGTCCACGCCTAACGCAACATCTTTGACTGCACTGGACTTTTTACGTAGTGCCCAAACGCGTTGGCATCTGAAAGGACCGCCTGTGCGAGACGGTGTCGCGGTATCCCCGTCTGGCGTCTGTATGTTAACATTGCTGAATGGTGCAGTGCAGGGAGTGCTAGTGCTTGCAGCAGTGAAGGCGGAAGAAGAGGAAGAGTTGACAACGGGTGCAAAGATATACACTTCGCCATGATATGAGAGGGAGGCAAGCAGGTCACCGCAACTCGTTATCTTGGCCATACGAGAATCTTTCACGGTTTGCGGTGGACGGTACGGAGAGATTGGTGAGGGGAAAGCGTGGACTGGGAAACTGAGTCAAGGTGAGATGGTGTCAAATGAGTGGGGTGAATAATTTACCCGATGCGATGATGGGCGTTATTATAGAAACATTCGACTTGTCCATTTTGCATCAGACATGCCATCGTATTGTCCTGTGTGAGGCAGCTAAGTGTGCAGAAGAGCAATGAATGAGATTGGCACATACAGTCATGGTGATGAAGACAACAGGCATTACCAGCCGCGATACTTTGCGCGGCAACACTTGAACAGGTTGTGCAGCCTTGTCATAGCCTACATATGGATCAGGATGGGTCTAACGCAATTTCGCACAGAACTCACCGAGCTGTCCATTATTAGTGCCCCATGTATAAACAGCGTTGTCTGTCCAGCAAGCAGAGGCATACTTGCTCGCTGCAACACCCTTTACCACTTCCTTTCTTAGAGATCCTTGGACTTTCCTCGGAGTATACTGTATCGGCTCTTCTGAGCGCCCAGCTGCCGGAGGATCGACAGGATACCCGAGTTGCGAGAAGCGGTTCAAACCCCAACTTAACACTTCACCGACTCTTGTCAAGACGAGAGTATGATCCTGACCGAGGGCAACTGAAACGACCGTTTGAGCAAGCTGAGAAATTGGTTTGAACGTGTATTGCATGTGAGAGCATTGTCCAAGTCTAATCGGAGTGAGATCGGGGAATCAGAGACGCACTGATTTTGCGTACCGACCACCGCTTCCAAATCCGCAAACGCGCAGGTTTCCTCCGCTCTCAGAAGTGATGACGGCTAACGAACTTGTAAGAGAGGGGATAACATGCCGTTTGAGTGATCCCAAATACCTGTATGTAGCTTCGACATAGCTACATCTTTGACTTGAACAGTCCGGAATTTTGCGGACAAGTTCTTCCGCTCGAGATCGTCTACGTCATCCCTGGGTCGAAGAGAAACGTGCTCAGGGTAGGCCCTATCATTGCTGTCTCCTAGCCCTAATGTTGCATTCCTGCAACAGGGAGCCAAATAAGGGTTATAGGTCAAGCGGAGATAACGGAGTACGCACACGTTCGTACCCCAAGTGTGCAGTTCGGCGTAAATCCCGGTCTCATCTACTATTGGCTTGGTCCCGTTGAGGGTTGAGTTGTAGACGTCGAATGCGGTATATCCTTCATTATCCCTGATTGTAATGTCGACGTCCGAGCGCTGCAGCAGTAGTCGTCTGTGCAAGAATGAGATAAAATATCAAATTGAAACGTGACTTACGCTGCAAAGATATTAGCATTGTACAATGCCCTATGAAGAGGTGTCCAACGACTCTCCTCGTCAACAAGATTGACATTGATTGCTGGGTGTTTGAGCAATGCGCAGAGATACTCTCTATGCTCGATTGACGCCGACACAAGATGCAAAACACTCCGTCCGAGCCAATCCCTGCCATTCACATCTATACTGAGCAGTCCTTGCTTCTTGTGAGAGGACTTGGGGCCGTTTACGCTGGGCTGGAGATGGCCCTTGTCTTGGTTCTCCAGCAAAAGACGCCGGAACAGCGGGAGATTGTGTGTGTGAAAGGAGTCATGCAACAAGCTCATGCAGTGTTGGACAAAAGTTGGGCAGTAAAATGGTAAAATGGTGATTCATGATCAGCGACAAGTCATAATATAAAGATAGCGAATACGTCACATGTGCTACAAACGTTCTCCGGATGCGCGGAGATCGAACTGTATTGTTTTTTATTATCTCTAAAATCACAGATTTTGAATACTGATGCCCAATCTCCTATTAGCACGACTTTAACCAACGCTAGGCGGCGACGGGATATAAAAATAACACTTAGTGAGCGGTCACGTTACGATGAGGAGCTCCGAAATCACGTGATAATACAGTTGAATGTCACAATTCGATGTTATCCTCTACGATTTGCCATGTCATCCCTCTACACCCAACTTTGTGAACCAACTAAAACCATGCCGCCCCCTGGCACTACAGCGTGTGCGCGTCAATTCCATGGCTCTGATAACTGGCATCATTGTCTCGTATTTGCTACCTATTCCGTCGCTCCACGAAGCTATATACGTTGTTCATGCTCGTAGATATGATCCTGAGGCGTTGCTGTATCGACGGTTCTGTATCTTCGGTATGTCTCTCTATCCAGGCTATGCAGAGTGGATCTGATAACTTATGCAGAAGTCGCACTATTTTTACTATTCCTATTCAACATTCTCTGTGGCATCTACGCTGTTAGATTCCCTCGCACATTTTCCCCCCCTGGAACACCACTCGCCAAACCTCCGACTGCAAAAACAGATCCCATAACGCCAAAACGTGAATACAATATTCTCCCCCCAAGGGTGAGCAACATGTTTCATAGCTTAAAAACAATGCTGATCTAATTCCTCTGCATTCTTGTTTTGCTCTCACAGGAGGGACCCCAACCGCAAAAACCATTCTCATTCTCCCCCGCATCTTCATTCGGGCGTTCAATGTCCTCTCAATATCCTTCGTCCCCTTTCTCGACTCCATCTCGAAGTTTGGTTTATACTGTGCCGCCAAAGGCGCGGTTCCCCTCGTCGCATATGCATTCTTCGCAACTGCACAGTTCAAGTCTTAGATCGTCTCCAAGTCCTGCGGTTAATGCATATCGTGTGACGCATCTGAGTCGCAGTGTCGGACGTAAGTCGAGCTTTTCTTGTTGTCCGTTTTGAGCGGCTAGTTGATGTTGGGACAATAGATGCTCTTGATGGAGCGTTCCTAGAACGACTAAAAAGGGCATGAAAAGAGGAGGTTCGATTATGTTCTGTCTATGTGATGGGCTTGCATGTTCATCTCATAGAACGACTTCAGTAATAGATTCGTGATTTTTCATCAGTTGTCAAAGGATCGAATGCGCTTTTTATAAGTCTTGTCCTCGGGATGAGTAGATCAGATACGAACTGGTTGATTTCTTTTAGGCTGAAATTGAATGTCATGGTCTGCTCGAAGTCTTTCTGTGGAAGTTGACTGCTTTTCAAGTATGTGAGATTGCTCAGTGTCACCCTGCGAGAAATGTATTATGCTACATTTCTTGTGAACAGGCAGGCTAAAAAGTTTCTAGACACACATTCCAGTCATTGGGATGATCCAGTAAATCACTATGAGATCTGGTTATCCTCCACTTGAAACTACACTGGGTGGGTTCTCTGGATATCAAGACATGCTTAATGTATTTCAGTAAGATGAGATCAATTTAAATAAGCCACTTGTTCTCCAGGTGGCTGATTTTTTTATCTGTAGGTGAAACATCAATGTTATTCAGTAAGGGTAGCTCTTAACAGTTTTTTATATCAAGCCATGTATTACTAAATAACTCTACATGGCAAAGGGTGCTCACACCACGGGCAAACAACTGTCAAATGAAGTCGCAAGGTTTGATGTCAAGTGATCTGTCAGATTAATCGGCTATGCCGGTTATATGCGTGACACTTGTCACACCGACCTAATTTTTTTAAAAATCAACAATTTATGCACTGACCCGATTCTCAACACTGTTCACCTACACCACAGATCCTGATAACCCTCACACATAAACACCTGGATACCCTCTCATTGACACACAGTATGTTCAGCACATTGAGAGTCTTTTCCAGTCTGAGGTAGCAGCAATAGAGGAGACTTAAGGGTCAGCTTGATGTGGAAAAACTCAGGTGGTCGAAGTAACAACAGTAGTGTTATGAGAGCCCTAAGAAGGAACAAGTTTCCCACGCATTCAAACACTTAGTCGCAAATATCAAGTCGTACAATGCAGACAAGATATAAATAGCGTGGGAACTTAAGTAATCATATCACGTGACAAGGTCATGTGATTGTAGAACATTCTAGAAGGACATATGATCGTGGACTAGTAGGGTACAGCCACTTGTAAAAGTAGTATAAGTAGGTAGTCCAATCCAACGAAGAACTCCATCGAGTTCTTCCTAAACACTCACATCGAGTGGTCCTTGAGTCGTCAAGACTTAGTGATAACAAAAGAACTCGATTCCACTCCCAAGCACTGATCACCTCGACCCCTGCTCATATTTGTTCAACGCGCAGTTGGCTTAATTCCGGCGCTGCGAGCAAGTACCCCCATCATCACTCACTCTCTCATCTCCCTCGCTAGTGAGCACAGCGCTCACAAGCATCTTGGATAGCGGGCCCTAGCTGTAAAGGGGACTTCTCAGTCAGGAGAGACTGAGGGAGGAGACTGAACACCAAGTCCAGGTGTTTTGTTCAAGTCCTGACCTGTTAATTGGGCCTGTTAGTTACATCTTTTCCTAGTATAAGCTCTGTGCTGTTGTCCATTGTGACGGGTACACGCAGGAGATCGGCAGTTACTTCTTAAAAGGCCGCTTAGCTTAGGGGTTCCCTCCTTAGGGACAATCATATACAACTTGATTAGGGCAGTAGTCAGTAAGGCAATAGGAGTCTAGACAGGAGAAGATCGTGCTCCCTGTTAGACATAGCCTTAAGAAAGCCCTGGATCGAGAATCGGAAACTGAGTCAGAATACGAATCATCACCCTCCCCTTCACCACCACCACCACCACCATACGACATGTCGCGCCAGCAACAACACAACAACAACAACAACAACAACAACAGGGGGCACCCTCTCAAGTACCCGCCCCCCACCAACCAACCCGCAAGGAGCAACTCCTCGCAATGATCGCCACCCTGCAACAGCAGGTCAACAATATGCTCCTCCAGCAACAGGGGAGCAGGGTAGAGGTTGCGAAACCTCAAGTCTTTAATGGGAGGATGGAAGAAGTGAGCGCATTCATCAATGCGGCTCGGATATATATTAGAATGAAAGATGACGGAGGAGGCGGCCACAACCCAGGTGGCCTGGGTGTTATCATACATACAGGGAGGAGTGGCAGAAGCATGGAAGGATAACCTGATGGATGAATTGGCAAAGGGAGAGTCGGAGGTGGAAACAGCAGAACAGCTGTTTTCAAAAATCAGAAATGACTTTGGAGAGACATCAGAGGAAGAGAGGAAAATCGAGCAGCTGAGGACAATAGAACAGGGGAACAGGACGTGCGACGAGTACGTTCAAGAATTCAAAAAAGTCGCTAGAGGAAGCGGCTATGAAGGACGACCCCTCATCGAAGAGTTTAAAAGAGGATTGAGTGGAGTATTAAGGAGGAAGCTAGCAGAAGCAGAGGAACCCCCGACCACCATAGGAGAGTGGCAAGAGAGGGCAGTAAGATTAGATAGAAATCAGAGGCAGAGCAGGGCAGAGGAGAGGATGTTGGGGAGGAATGCGGCACGCCCAGGGGGAAATGCGCAGCCAAGGGGAGGATTTGGGGGGGGGTCATACGGAGGAAGAGGAGGACATATAACCTGGCGGGCAGGAGTTCCGCATACAGGAGAGAATAGGGGAGCCGGGGGAAATACGTTCAGAGGAGGATATCAAACGGGTCCATGGAGAGACCCAAACGCAATGGACATCGACAGAGGAAGAGGGGGAGATAGGACATGCTACCATTGCGGGAAGTTTGGCCACATGGCCCGGAATTGTTGGGAGAGGAATAAAGCGAGAGTAGTGGAAACGCCGCAAGAGTTGGCAAAAGAGAATGGAGGTCAGTAAGCTCTCGGCTGGCCTCCTCAAATCTGTACAGTGTATTGCACCCGGAAAAACTGGGCAATAAATTAAACTTTGCAAAAAACACTGAGAGAGTAAGAGACGTGCGGCGCACCCTACGACCGCTAAGAGAAGTATGGATGAAAGTAGGACTAGAGAAGCTAGAAAGTCACGAAAGGGGTAGCGGTAAAGGCTCTGTTAGATAGTGGAGTGACAGGTCTATTCATGGATACAACCTTTGCGAGAGAGAAAGGGTTCAAAATGGAAAGAATGAAGAACCCTCTACTAGTTAAAAATGTGGATGGAACAGTAAACGTGGGAGGAGCAATAACGCACCAAGTCGAGTGCAACATGTTCTTCAAGGGACATGTGGAAAGAGTCAGGATGGACGTGTGTAACCTGGGGAAAACAGAAGTGATATTAGGAATGCCGTGGTTGGCGGCCCATAACCCAGAGATAGATTGGGAGAAAGGGGAAGTAAAGATGACGAGGTGTCCACCCATATGTGGAAAGAGAAAGCAAGAGGAAAAGAAAGAAGTAAAGAAGATAGAAAAGGATGAAGACGAAGAGACACTAAGGAAATTAGTGCCCAAGAGGTTTTGGAAGTGGAAGAAAGTCTTTGGAAAGAGAGAGTCAGAAAGAATGCCAGTGCGAAAGGCCTGGGACCACGCGATTGAATTAAAGGAGGGGTTTACACCAAAGAAAGGAAAGGTGTATTCATTGTCAAGGGAAGAAAGAGAGGAAGTGCAGGCATTTGTAGAAGATCAATTGCGAAAAGGGTATATCCGACCCTCCAAGTCACCGCAAACCTCGCCAGTGCACTTTGTGGCGAAAAAGGACAGCAAAAGGAGGATGGTCCAAGACTATCGTCATATAAACCAATGGACGGTGAAGAATGGATACCCATTACCACTTATCGCAGACATTCTGGATGGAGTAGGGAAAAGGAAGGTGTTTACAAAGTTAGATCTGAGGTGGGGCTATAACAATGTCAGAATCAAGGAGGGGGACGAATGGAAAGCAGCATTCACTACGCACATTGGAGCATATGAACCCACAGTAATGTATTTCGGG
This sequence comes from Leucocoprinus sp. KB1807203, assembly GCA_019327925.1. Classification (NCBI taxonomy): domain Eukaryota; kingdom Fungi; phylum Basidiomycota; class Agaricomycetes; order Agaricales; family Agaricaceae; genus Leucocoprinus; species Leucocoprinus sp. KB1807203. Next base: position 18,771 of record JAHTMQ010000076.1, on the reverse strand, counting down.
TTAACAAACTCCCCCGCTACTTTTCAGACAATGATGAACGACCTCTTCCGGGACCTTATAAATCAGGGAGATACAGCGACCTTCATTGATGACATCCTAGTGGCAACAGATACAGAGGAAGGACATGACGAGTTGGTAGAAGAAGTGTTGAAAAGACTGGAAGAAAACGACTTGTTTCGTAAAACCAGAAAAGTGCAAGTGGAAAGTGAGAGAGGTGGAATTCCTGGGAGTAGTAATCGGGCCCAGAGGGGTGGAAATGCAAAGAGAAAAGGTGGAAGGAGTGCTAAACTGGCCAGCACCAAGAAACGTCAAAGAGGTGCAGAAATTCCTGGGCCTAGCCAACTACTATAGAAGGTTCATAAAGGACTTTGCTAAATTAGCGGCACCTTTACATATGCTAGTCAGAAAGGAACAGAAGTGGAAGTGGGAAAAGGAGCAAGAAGAAGTGTTTGGGAAACTAAAAAGAGTGTTCACAACGGAACCCGTTTTAGCAATACCAGATATAGATAGAGAAATGAGAGTGGAGGCGGATGCCTCAGATTACGCAACGGGAGGAGTATTGTCGCTAAAGTGCGAAGATGGCAAATGGAGACCGGTAGCCTTTATCTCAAAATCATTAAACGCTACAGAACGAAATTATGAAATTCACGACAAAGAGATGTTGGCGGTCATCAGATGCCTTGAAGCATGGAGGCATTACTTGGAAGGAGCGAAACTGGAATTCGAAATCTGGACAGACCACAAAAACCTCCAGTATTTCATGACGAGTCAAAAGCTGAACCGACGACAAGCGCGATGGGCACTATACCTATCACGATTCAACTTCACCTTAAAACACGTTCCAGGAAAGAGTATGGGGAAGGCAGATGGACTAAGTAGAAGGCCGGATTGGCAAGAAGGGGTGGAGAAGGATAACGAAGATCGAACGTTAATCCGGCCAGAGTGGGTCAGAGGAGTAGAAACGGTAATAGAAGAGGGAGACTTAAGGAAAAGAATAAAGAAGGGCACAGGAAGGGGACAAAAAGGTAGTAAAGGCAGTAGAAGAGCTAAAGAAGGCAGGGGTAAAAACACTGAGAGACGAGGAATGGGAGATAGAGGACGGAGTAGTACTAAAGAAGGGAAGGATATACGTACCAGAAGGGGAACTTAGGGGGGAAATAATACGACTACATCACGATACCCCAGTAGGAGGACACGGGGGAAGATGGAAGACAACGGAATTGGTCACTAGAAACTATTGGTGGCCAGGAGTAACAAAGGAGGTTGGAAAATATGTAGATGGATGCGATGCCTGTCAAAGATACAAGAATCGAAGTGAGGCACCGCAGGCAAACTAATGCCTAACGCAATCCCAGAGAAGCCATGGAGTCACATCTCAGCAGACTTCATCACTAAGCTACCCCTAGCTCAGGGATATGATGCCATTCTAGTAGTGTGTGATCGTTTCAGCAAAATGGCGCACTTCATAGCAACAACAGAAAAGACGTCAGCAGAGGGACTTGCCAAACTATTTCGAGATCATGTATGGAAGCTGCATGGGCTTCCAGAAAGCATCATATCAGATAGAGGAGTACAGTTTGCAGCAGGAATGATGAAGGAGCTGAATAACTTGCTGGGGATTCAAACAAAACTTTCTACGGCCTATCACCCGCAAACCGATGGGCAGACGGAAAGGGTGAACCAGGAGTTAGAACAGTATCTGAGGGTCTTTATCGACCATAGACAAGAACAGTGGCCGGATTGGCTAGGAACGGCAGAATTCGCGTACAACAACAAGATTCACGCAACAACAAAAATATCGCCGTTCAAGGTAAACTACGGCCAAGACCCAAGGATGGGATTCGAGGGAAGAAGGAAAGGGAAAATATGAAGTGGCAGGAAAGTTTGTAGAGAAAATGAGGAAGATCCAGGAAGAGGCGAAAGCAGCACTAGGGAAAGCACAGGAGGAAATGAAGAAGTTTGCAGATAGGAAACGAGGGAAGGGAGAGGAATACAGAGTAGGGGACTTAGTACTATTAAGTACAAAGGACTTGAAATGGCAGATGAAGGGGAGAAGATCGGAAAAACTGACGGAACGTTTTGTGGGCCCTTATAAAGTCAAAGGGATCGTCTCTAGCAACGCAATAGAATTAGAATTACCTAAATCTATTAAAATACACCCTGTAGTTAACGTAAGTAGAGTACGACTTTACAAACCACAGGTAGAGGGACAGAAGAAGACACCACCGAAACCGGTCATCATCGAGGGGGAGGAAGAGTTTCGAAGTGGAAAAAATCTTGAACAAAAGAATGGTGCGGGGAAAAGATAAGTTCTTAGTATGGTGGAAGGGATATACGGCGGAAGAAGATACGTGGGAGAATAGGGAGAATCTAGGAAATGCGAAAGAGCTGGTAGAAGAGTTTGAGAGGGAGTACGGGGAAGAGGCAGAAGAACTTAGGCGACAGGAGCTGGAAGAAGAAGAGAAGGAATTTTGCCGGGAATTACCAAGGGAATTTACAGCCAAACTACTATATGGATGGGGGAGAAAAAGATATGAAAAAGAAAGAGAGAGGAGATGGGACGAGAATTGGAATCGATGGAAAAATTCCTCGGGACGAGGAATCTTGAAGGGGGGGGCCATGTTATGAGAGCCCTAAGAAGGAACAAGTTTCCCATGCATTCAAACACTTAGTCGCAAATATCAAGTCGTACAATGCAGACAAGATATAAATAGCGTGGGAACTTAAGTAATCATATCACGTGACAAGGTCATGTGATTGTAGAACATTCTAGAAGGACATATGATCGTGGACTAGTAGGGTACAGCCACTTGTAAAAGTAGTATAAGTAGGTAGTCCAATCCAATGAAGAACTCCATCGAGTTCTTCCTAAACACTCACATCGAGTGGTCCTTGAGTCGTCAAGACTTAGTGATAGCACAAGTCAAAAGCTAAACTATAGACAAGTCTGGTTAGTCTTGTACTTGTTGTGCTTCAACTTCACCTTGAAGCATGTCCCTAGAAAAAGTATAGATAAAGCCAATAGACTAAGTCAAAGAGCAGACTGGCAGGAGGGAGTAGAGAACAATAACAAGTGTCACAAAAAAGTGACTACTAAATAGTGACATGGAGGTATAACAAAATACCTGTTCAAAGAACTACATAAATAGCTGGACTCTCATTAGCAAGTAGCCTTGCTAATGTTGCCCTTTTGGTGTAGTGGTAAACCATACAGTATGTGACTACTGGTCCATAGTACAATTATGACAACAAGGATAGAACATTGATTAAGCCAGAGTAGATAAGAGAAGTAGAAATGCTAGTGAAGGATAGAAGTCTGAGGGAGAGAATTAAAAAAGCACAGAAAGGGGATGAGAAAGTAGTAAAAGTGGTAGAAGAGTTAAAGAGAGCAGGAATGAAAAGCCTTAGAGATGAAGAATGGTCAATAGAGGAAGGAGTAGTTATGAAGAAAGGATACATATATGTGTATCACAAACTTCATTCAGACCATAACTCTGGGAATACTTGACTGATTTCAACAATCTAAATGGCCACCAAAAGCCCTTAAGAAGACCTTTCAAATGGTACCAAAAATGTCTCAAAGCAATCAGTATTCACTGAGTTATCAGCAGATTAGTTGGCAATCACCAAGTCACCAGATACTAAATTACTGATATCTCAGGAACCATTTAATGTAATCATTCACTTCAATGACCATTGTGAAGCTCTCTTTAATGCGCTTCTTTTGGCTATAAATAGATCCCAAGGCAATAAGATCCCATGGAGATACAAGGTCCTCAATGTTTGTACATGACACTGATCTTTACTCATAGATTATCATCTGTCCTTGAATAGAACAAAGGACTGCCCTAAGATGGTTAGGATATCTCTATTTCAAGAACAATAGCACTCCTATATATAGAACAATAGGTAGTGATCATATAGTAGGCTGTTCTAGTATACAGACCACTACAATCATATATTTAAGGACTGTATGTCTGAGGATAAACCTCAGACTTAACAACATCTTTTGCTACTGTCTAAACTTCACTTTTTTGAGCCTTTTGATTATTAAATCATCAACTCACAAATCAGTAAGTGGCCATTTGTAATAATGTGCCAGAAGGAGAACTGAAAGGAGAGGTGGTATACCTATATTATGACATACTAGTGGGAGGACATGTGTTATGAGAGCCCCAAACAGGAAAAGGTTTCCCCTGCATTTGAACACTTAATCCAAAACCTCAAAGCATATAATGGAGTAAGGATATAAAAAGGGGTGGGGACTCAGTAAGTCAAAATCACATGACAAGGTCAGGTGATCATAGAACATTCTGGAAAGAACATGTGATCGTGGGACTTTATGGTACAGCCACTGTAGTAGTAGTATAAGTAGGGCTGTAATCCAACGAAGAACTCCATCGAGTTCTTCTTGAACATCCACCTAGGGTGATTGCTAAGGACATTCACTGTTCACTGATAACAACATGGGGGAAGATGGAAAACAATGGAGTCAGTTACAAGGAATTACTGGTGACCAGGGGTTACAAAGGAAATAGAAAGATATATGGACAAGTGTGATGTCTATCAATGATATAAGAATAGAAGTGAGGCCCCAGCAGGGAAACTTATGCCAAACACAATCCTAGAGAAACCATGGAGTCATATTTCAGTAGACTTTATTACAAAGCTACCACTAGCTCAGAGATATGGTGCAATTTTAGTAGTATGTAATTGGTTCAGTAAAATGGTACACTTTATAGCTACTATGGAAAAAACATCAGCAGAGGGACTTGCCAGGTTGTTCAGAGACCATGTCTGGAAGCTCCATGGACTTCCAGAAAACATTATATCAGACAGAGGAATATAGTTTGTGGCAGGAATGATAAAGAAGTTGAACAAGCTATTAGAGATACAGACAAAACTGTCTATAGCTTACCACCTCTAGACAGATAGGCAGATGGAGAGGGTAAACTAGGGGTTGGAACAGTATCTAAGAGTCTTTATTAACCATAGACAAGAACAGTGGTCAGACTAGTTAGGAACTGCTGAATTTGTATATAACAATAAAATACATTCAGCTACAAAGGTTTTTCCATTTGAGGCTAATTACAGTCAAAACCTAAGGATGGGATTTGAAGGAAGAAGAAAGGGAAAGTACAAAGCAGCAGGAAGGCTTGTAGAGAGAATAAAGAGAATCTAGAAGGAGGCAAAAGTGGTACTGAGTAAAGCATAGAAGAAAATGAAAAGGTTTGTAGATAGAAAATAGAGTGAAAGGGAGGAATACAGAGTAGAGGACCTAGTATTGCTAAGTACCAAAGATTTAAAGTGGCAAATGAAGGAAAGAAGATTGGAAAAACTAATGGAGCACTTTGTAGGGCCTTATAAAGTAAAAGGAATTATCTCAAGTAATGCTATAGAGTTAGAACTACCTAGTTCAATTAAAATCCATCCTGCAATTAATGTAAGCTGAGTACACCTGTATAAGTCCCAGATAGAAGAACAGAAAAGAACACTACCAAAGCTGGTCATTATAGAAGGAGAAGAAGAGTTTGAAATGGAAAAAATACTAAATAAAAGAGTAGTAAGAGGAAAAGAAAAGTTCTTGGTACAATGGAAAGGATATATAGCAAAAGAAAATACATGGGAAAGTAGGGAAAATTTAGAAAATGCAAAAGAGTTGGTAGAAGAGTTTGAGAGAGAGTATAGAGAAGAGGCCAAAGAAATAAGGAGATAGGAGGAAAAAGACAATGAGAAGGTATTCTCAAGGGAATTACCTAGAAGGTTTACAGCAAAAGTATTGTAGAGATGGTTAAATAAAGAGTACAAGAGGCAGAAAGAGAAAAGATAGAAAGAAAATTGGAATTAATAGAAACATTCCTCAGGACAAGGAATCTTGAAGAGGGGGCCATATTATGAGATAGCTTCTAAGAAGAAAACTCTTTCTTACATGTCTATCAACTTGAAGGATGTTATGAGAGCCCCAAAAGGAGAAAAGTTTCTCAAGTATTTGAACATTTAATCCAAAACCTCAAGACATACAATAGGGTTGAGATATAAATAGTGTGGGAACTAAGGTCACATAACAAGGTCAGGTGATTACAGAACATTCTGGAAGGACATGTGATCATGGACTAAGAGTACAGCCACTGTAAAAGTAGTATAAGTAATAGTCCAATCCAACAAAGAACTCCATCAAGTTCTTCTTGAACATCCATCTAGGATAATCACTAAGGACATTCACTATCTATTGATAACAAAGAACTTTACTGGTTTTCATAAAGAACTTAAATTATAAATAGTATAGGAATGCTTATATAAACTATATAGTACCTAGTAAGGGTCTTGTGATTGTGGGAGACAGACACACAGACTATTGAACATTTGTATAAATAGCTAGTAAATCCAACAGAGAACTCTATTGAGTTCTTCCTGAACACTCACCTTGAGTGGTCCATAAGCCTTTATGACTAAGCAACAACAAGACCCCAATTTGCAGTGGGAGTAATAAAGGAGCTGAATTGTTATCGGTAAACAGTGAATGTCCTTAGCGATCACCCTAGGTGGATGTTCAAGAAGAACTCAATGGAGTTCTTTGTTGGATTGCAGCCCTACTTATACTACTACTACAGTGGCTGTACCCTAAAGTCCCACAATCACATGTTCTTTCCAGAATGTTCTATGATCACCTGACCTTGTCACGTGATTTTGACTTACTGAGTCCCCACCCTTTTATATCCTTACTCCATTGTATGCTTTGAGGTTTTGGATTAAGTGTTCAAATGCGGGGGAAACCTTTTCCTGTTTGGGGCTCTCATAACATGGCCCCCCCTTCAAGTTTCCTCGTCCCGAGGAATTTTTCCATCGATACCAATTTTTCGTCCCATCTCTTTTCCCTCTCTCTTTCGTACCTTCTTCTCCCCCAACCATATAGTAGTTTCGCTGTGAATTCCCTAGGTAATTCCCGATTGAACTCCTTTTCTTCTTCTTCTTGCTCCTGTCACCTTAGTTCTTCGGCCTCTTCCCTGTGCTCCCTCTCAAACTCTTCTACCAGCTCCTTTGCATTTTCCAGGTTTTCCCTATTTTCCCAGGTATCCTCTCCTGCCATGTAGCCTTTCCACCTCACCAGGAACTTTTCCTTCCCTCTAACTGTCCTTTTGTTTAAGATTTTTTCCACTTCAAATTCCTCTTCTCCTTCGATGATAACCGGCTTTGGTGGTATCTTCTTTTGTCCCTTTACCTGTGATTTGTAGAGTCGTACTCTACTTACGTTGACTACAGGGTGTATTTTGATAGAATCAGGGCAGCTCTAATTCTATCGCATTACTTGAGATGATTCCCTTTACTTTGTAAGGGCCTACAAAGCATTCGGTCAGCTTTTCCGACCTTCTCCCTTTCATCTGCCATTTTAGGTCCCTCGTATTTAGCAGCACTAAGTCCCCTACTTTGTACTCCTCTCCCTTTCCTCGTTTCCTGTCTCCAAACCTTTTCATTTCCTCCTGTGCTTTTCCTAATGCTGCTTTGGCCTCCTCCTGGATTTTCTTCATTTTTTCTACGAAATTTTCCTGCTGCTTCGTACTTCCCCTTTCTTCTTCCCTCAAATCCCATCCTCGGTCTTGACCGTAGTTTGCCTTGAATGGCGATGTTTTTGTAGCCATGCATGGATTTTGTTGTTATATGCAAACTCCGCCGTTCCTAACCAATCCGGCCACTGCTCTTGTCTATGATCAATGAAGACCCTTAGATATTGCTCTAACTCCTGGTTTATCCTCTCCGTTTGCCCATCCGTTTGAGGGTGATAGGCTGTTGAGAGTTTTGTCTGAATTCCCAGCAAGTTATTTAGCTCCTTCATCATTCCCACCGCAAACTGCACTCCCTCTGTCTGATATAATGCTCTCAGGAAGTCCATGCAATTTCCATACGTGGTCCCGAAACAGCTTTGCGAGTCCTTCCGCTGATGTTTTTTCCGTTGTTGCTATAAAATGTGCCATTTTGCTAAAGCGGTCGCATACTACTAAGATTGCATCATATCCCTGGGCTAGTGGCAGTTTGGTGATAAAGTCTGCCGATATGTGGCTCCATGGCTTTTCTGGGATTGCATTGGGCATTAGTTTTCCCGCTGGTGCTTCGCTTCGATTCTTGTATCTTTGACACACATCACATCCATCTACATATCTTCCCACCTCCTTCGTTACTCCTGGCCACCAGTAGTTCCTGACAATTAATTCTGTCGTTTTCCACCTCCCCCCATGCCCTCCTACTGGGGTGTCATGGTGTAGTTGTATTATTTCTCTCCTGAGGTCTCCTTCCAGTACGTATATTCTTCCTTCCTTTAATACTATCCCATCCTCGATTTCCCACTCTTCATCTTTTAGTGCTTTTATTCCTGCCCTTTTTAACTCCTCTACTGCTTTTACTATCCTCTCGTCCCCTTCCTGTGCCTTTCTGATTCTTTCTCTTAGGTTTTCTTCCTCCACCAACATTTCTACCCCCTAATCCACTCTGGTTTTATCAGCTTCTGGTCTTCGTTATCTCTTTCCACCCCCTCCTGCCAGTCTGGTCTCCTGCTTAATCCATCCGCCTTTCCCATGCTTTTTCCTGGAACGTGTTTTAACATGAAGTTAAATCGTGATAGGTATAGGGCCCATCTTGCTTGTCTGTGGTTTAACTTTTGACTCGTCATAAAATACTGAAGGTTCTTATGGTCTGTCCAGATTTCAAATTCGAGTTTTGCTCCCTCTAAGTAGTGCCTCCACGCTTCTAGGCACCTTATAACTGCCAGCATTTCTTTATCGTGAATTTTCGTAATTTCGTTCTGTGGTATTCAGCGATTTAGAAATGAAGGCCACTGGCCTCCACTTCCCATCTTCACACTTTGTCGACAACACTCCTCCTGTCGCATAGTCTGAGGCATCTGCTTCCACTCTCATTTCCTTATCAATGTCTGGGATGGCCAGAACGGGCTCTGTGGTGAACCCTGCTTTAAGGTTTTCAAACGCTTCCTCCTGTTCCTTCTCCCATTTCCACTTTTGTTCTTTTCTGACTAGCACGTGTAGCGGTGCCGCTATCCTAGCAAAGTCCTTTATAAACCTCCTGTAGTAGTTGGCGAGGCCTAGGAATTTTTGTACTTCTTTGACATTCCTAGGTGCCGGCCAGTTCAGGACTCCTTCCACCTTCTCCCTTTGCATCTCCACTCCTTTTGGACCAATTACTACTCCCAGGAACTCTACTTCTCTTACTTTCCATTTGCATTTCTCTGGTTTCACAAACAGATCGTTCTCTTCCAATCTCTTTAGGACTTCCTCCACCAACTCATCATGTCCCTCTTCCATATCTGTGGCTACTAAAATATCGTCAATGAAGGTCGCTGTGTCCCCTTGGTTTATGAGGTCCCTGAACAGGTCGTTCATCATTGCTTGGAAGGTGGCGGGGGAGTTTGTCAACCCAAAATACATGACCGTGGGTTCATATGCTCCGATGTGTGTTGTGAACGCTGCCTTCCATTCGTCTCCCTCCCTGATTCTGACGTTATTGTATCCCCATCTCAAATCCAACTTTGTAAACACCTTTCTCTTTCCTACTCCATCCAATATATCTGCAATGAGGGGTAAAGGGTACCCATTTTTTATCGTCCACTGGTTTATGTGTCGATAGTCTTGTACCATTCTCCGTGTGCCATCTTTCTTCGCCACAAAGTGTACTGGCGATGTCTGGGGTGACTTGGAGGGTCGGATATATCCCTTCCTCAACTGGTCTTCCACAAATGCCTGTACTTCCTCTCTTTCCTCTCTCGATAGTGAATATACTTTCCCCTTTCTTGGCGTAAATCCCTCCTTTAATTCTATGGCATGGTCCCAGGTTTTTCGTACTGGCATCCTTTCTGACTCCTTTTTTCCAAATGTTTTCTTCCACTTCCAAAATCTCCTGGGCACCAGCCTTTTTAACACTTCCTCGTCCTCATCCCTTTCTGTCTTTCTTACTTCCTTCTCCTTTACTTCTTGCTTTCTTCTTCCACATATAGGTGGGCAACGTGTCATCTTCACTTCTCCTTTCTCCCAATCTATTTCTGGATTATGGGCTGCTAACCACGGCATTCCCAGTATTAACTCGGTCTTCCCTAAGTTGCATACATCCATTCTGGCTCTTTCCATATGTCCCTTAAAGAACATATTGCACTCGACCTGGTGCGTTATAGCCCCCCCTGCATTTGCCGTTCCATCCACATTCCTAACTAAGAGGGGTTTTTTCAACTTCTCTATTTTAAACCCTTTTTCCTTTGCAAAGGTCGTGTCCATGAACAGACCTGTCGCCCCGCTGTCTAGTAACGCTTTCACTGCTATTCCTTCATGACTTTCCAACTTCTCTAACCCTACTTTCAACCAAACTTCCCTTAATGGTCGTAGTGTGCATCGTACGTCCCTTACTCTCTCAGTCGTATTGATGGAGTTCAATTTATTGCCCAATTTTTCTGGGCGCAATACACTGTATACATTATTGGAGGCCAGCCGAGAGCTCACTGTCCTCCATTTTCTTTTGCCGACTCCTGCGGCATTTCTACTACCCTTCCCTTATGTCTTTCCCAGCAGTTTTTGGCCATATGGCCCCACTTTCCACACACATAGCACGTCCTGTCTCCTCCCCTTCCTCTGTCCACGTCCATTGCATTGGGGTCTCTCCTTGGACCCATTTGAGCTCCTCCTCTATTAGACGCATTTCCTCCTCCTCCCCCTCTGTATCCTCCTCCTGTTCTCCATGTTATCTGCCCCCCTCTTCCCCCATACGATCCTCCCCCTCTAGGCTGCGCATTTCCCCCTGGGCGCGCCGCGTTCCTCCCCAATACTCTTTCTTCTGCCCTGCTTTGTCTCTGGTTTCTATCCAGTCTCACTGCTCTTTCTTGCCACTCTCCAATGGTGGTTGGCGGTTCCTCTGCTTCTGCTAGCTTCCTCCTGATGGCCCCATTTAGTCCTCTTTTAAATTCCTCGATGAGGGGTCTTCCCTCATAGCTGCTTCCTCTGGCAACCTTTTTGAATTCCTGCACATATTCGTCGCAGGTTCTCCCTCCCTGCTCAATCATCCTTAGTTGCTCTATTTTTCTCTCCTCCTCCGATGTCTCCCCAAAGTCGTTCTTATTTTTGCAAATAACTGCTCTGCTGATTCCACCTCTGACTCTCCTTTTGCCAACTCATCCAACAGGTTATCCTTCCATGCTTCTGCTATTCCCCCCTGCACGTATGATAATACCCAGGCCACCTGGGTTGCTGCTGCTTCCTCTGTCATCTTCATCCTAATGTATAGGCAGGCCGCGTTAACGAACGCGCTCACCTCTTCCATCCTTCCATTGAAAACTTGAGGTCTTGCAACCTCCACTCTGCTCCCTTGCTGTTGGAGGAGCATGGTATTGACCTGCTGCTGCAGGGTTGCAATCATGGTGAGGAGTTGCTCCTCTCTGGTTTGGGGGGGGACGGGTGCTGAAGAGTGTTCCCCCTGTTGCTGTTGTTGTTGACGAGACATTGATGATGGTGATGGTGATGGTGATGTTGATGTTGATGTTTCCTTGTAGGAGGACGAATGAGTCTTCTTCATCTGTACTTATGGCTAACTACCAACTAAGAAGGGTGAAACGATATTATCCCTAAGAAGGGAATCTCTAAACTAGATGGGCCTTTAAGAGGTTTTCCATCGTTCCCCTGCATAGACCGATCACAATGGATTGGTAGCACGGAGCTGATAGCGAAAGAACTAATTACGAGCCCACTCGATATAGAGGTCAGGTCTCAGGCAGGGACACGAGCTTTGTCCAGGCCATCTACCCACTGTCCCTAACTGACAGTGAAGTCCCCTTTACAGCTAGGGCCTGCTATCCAAGATGCTTTGAGCACTGTGCCCTAGCGAGGAAATGTGAGTAATGTAATGGGGAAAATAATGAGAGTAAGTATGAAGTAAGTGATGTTGAGGCTGCAAGGGTGCGAGGTCAACAGTGCTGGATGGGTATCAAGTTCTTATGTTATCAATAGGCAGTGAATGCTCTTAGTGATCACCCTAGGTGGATGTTCAAGAAGAACTCGATGGAGTTCTTTCTTGGATTGGACTACTACTTATACTATTTTATAGTGGCTGTACTACTAAAGTCCACGATCACATGTTCTTTCCAGAATGTTCTATGGTCACTTAATCTTGTCATGTGATTTGGTTTCCTAAGTTCCCATACTATTTATACCTTGACCTCATTGTATGACTTGAGATTTTGGATTAAGTATTTAAATGCATAGAAGATCATTTCCTTCTTGGGGCTCTTATAACAAACTCTTTTTACTTTGTATAGACCTATAAACTGCTCTGTCAGTTTCTCTGTTCTTTTTCCTTTTATTTGCCATTTCAAGTCTTTTGTACTTAGCATTACTAAGTCTCTCTTTTGGTATTCATCTCCTTCTCTTCTTTTCCTATCTGCTTACTGCTTCATTTCTTCTTGTACCTTTTTCAATGCTACCCCTGCTTTCTCCTAAATTTCCTTCATTCTTTTCACAAATTCCCCTGTCGCTTCATACCTCCCTTTCTATCTCCCTTTAAACCCCATTCTTGGATCCTACCCACAGTTTGCCCTGAATGGCAATACTTTTGTTACTGAGTAGATTTTATTGTTGTAGGCAAATTCTGCTGTTCCTAGCCATTCTGGCTATTGCTTCTGCCTATGATTGATAAACATATGGAGATACTGTTCCAGTTCTTGGTTTACTCTCTCCATTTGTTCATCTGTTTGTGGATAATAGGCTGTTGACAACTTCATCTTAATCTCCAGCATCTCATTCATGTTATGAGAGCCCCAAACAGGAAAAGGTTTCCCCTGCATTTGAACACCTAATCCAAAACCTCAAAGCATACAATGGAGTAAGGATATAAAAAGGGGTGGGGATGCAGTAAGTCAAAATCACATGACAAGGTCAGGTGATCATAGAACATTCTGGAAAGAACATGTGATTGTGGGACTTTAGGGTACAGCCACTGTAGTAGTAGTATAAGTAGGGCTGCAATCCAACAAAGAACTCCATTGAGTTCTTCTTGAACATCCACCTAGGGTGATCGCTAAGGACATTCACTGTTCACCAATAATACAGGAGTATTAGGAGGAAACTGGCAGAAGCAGAAGAACCACCAACTACTATTGGAGAGTGGCAAGAAAGAGCGGTGAGGCTAGATAGAAATCAGAGACAAAGCAGAATAAAAGAGAGGATGTTGGGGAGGAATGCAGCGCACCCAGGGTGAAATGCACAGCCAAGAGGAGGAGGATCATATGGGGGAAGAGGGGGACAAATAATGTGGAGAACGGGAGGGGGATACAGAGGAAGAGGAGGAGAAAGTACACTTGACAGAGGAGGAAGTCAAATGGGTCCAAGGAGAGACCCAAATGCAATAGATATAGATAAAGGAAGAGGAGGAGACAGGACATGCTACGTGTATGGAAAGTGGGGCCACATGGCCAAAAATTGTTGGGAAAGGCATAAAGGAAGAGTAGTGGAAATGCTGTAGGAGTCAGCAAAAGAAAATGGAGGACAGTGAGCTCTTGGCTGGCCTCCAATAATCTGTACAGTGTATTGTGCCCAGAAAAGCTGGGAAATAAATCAATTGCACCAATACAACTGAGAGAGTAAGAGATGTACGGCGCACTCTATGACCACTAAGAGAAGTTTGGATGAAAGGTGGGGTTAGAGAAGCTGGAAAACCATGAAGGGGTAGTAGTAAGAGCACTGCTAGATAGTGGGGCAACAGGCCTATTCATGGATACAACCTTTGCCAGAGAAAAGGGGTTTAAAATGGAGAAGCTAAAGAAACCTCTGTTAGTTAGAAATGTAGATGGAACAGTAAATGCAGGAGGAGCCATAACGCACCAGGTAGAGTGCAATATGTTCTTCAAAGGACATGTAGAGAGGGCAAGAATGGATATATGTAACTTAGGGAAAAACAGAGGTGATACTGGGAATGCTATGGCTAGCAGCCCACAACCCAGAGATAGATTGGGAGAAAGGAGAGGTAGAAATGACGCGCTGTCCACCTATATATGGAAAGAGAAAGCAAGAAGAGAAGAGAAAGGAAGTAAAGAAAGTGGAAAGGGATAGGACAAAGAAACATTGAAAAAACTGGTGCCTAAAAGGTTTTGGAGGTGGGGGAAGGTATTCAGAAAAAAGAAGTCAGAAAGAATGCCAGTACAAAAAACCTGGGACCATGCCATAGAGTTGAAGGAAGGATTTACACCAAAAAAGGGAAAGGTATACTCACTGTCCAGGGAGGAAAGGGAGGAGGTGCAAGCATTTGTAGAAGACCAGCTAAGGAAAGGATACATCTGCCCTTCCAAGTCACCCCAAACATCACCAGTACACTTTGTAGCAAAGAAGGATGGCACACGGAGAATGGTGCAGGACTATCGACACATAAATCAGTGGACAATAAAGAATGGGTATCCCTTACCCCTCATTGCAGACATACTGGATGGGGTAGGAAAGAGGAAGGTGTTTACAAAGCTGGACCTGAGGTGGGGATACAATAACGTCAGGATCAAAGAGGGAGATGAGTGGAAGGCAGCATTTACAATGCATATTGGAGCTTATGAACCCACAGTCATGTACTTTGGATTAACAAACTCTCCTGCTACCTTCCAAACGATGATGAACGACCTATTCAGAGATCTCATAAACCAGGGAGACACAGCAACATTTATTGATGACATCCTGGTAGCCACAGATACTGAAGAAGGACATGATGAGTTAGTAGAGGAGGTACTAAAAAGGTTAGAGGAGAAACGACCTATTTGTAAAGCCCAAAAAGTGTAAATGGAAAGTAAGAGAGGTAGAATTTCTGGGAGTAGTAATCAGTCCAAGAGGGGTGGAAATGCAGAAGGAAAAAGTGGAGGGAGTACTAAACTGGCCAGCACCCGAAACGTCAAGGAAGTACAGAAGTTTTTAGGCCTCACCAATTATTACAGAAGATTTATAAAAGACTTTTGCTAGGATAGCAGCACCACTGCACATGCTGGTCAGGAAAGGAGCAGAAATGGAAATGGGAAGGGGAACAGGAGGAGGCATTTGAAAGGCTTAAGGCAGTATTCACTACAGAACCTGTCTTAGCCATTCCAGATATCGATAGGGAGATGAGAGTGGAGGCAGATGCTTCAGACTATGCAACAGGGGGAGTATTGTCAACAAAGTGTGAGGATGGAAAGTGGAGACTGGTGGCCTTCATCTCTAAATCATTGAATGCTACAGAGCGAAATTACGAAATTCATGATAAAGAGATGCTGGCAGTTATTAGGTGTCTAGAAGCATGGAGGCACTACTTGGAGGGAGCAAAACTCGAATTTGAAATCTGGACAGACCATAAGAACCTCCAGTATTTTATGACGAGCCAAAAATTAAACCATAGACAAGTGAGATGGGCCCTATACCTGTCACGATTTAATTTTACATTAAAACACATTCCAGGAAAGAGCATGGGGAAGGCAGATGGACTAAGCAGGAGACCTGACTGGCAGGAGGGAGTGGAAAAGGACAACAAGGACCAGAAACTGATAAAACCAGAATGGATTAGGGGAGCCGAAACAATGGTAGAGGAAGAAGACCTAAAAGAAAGAATCAAAAGGGCACAGGAAGGGGATGAAAGGGTAGTGAAAGTGGTAGAAGAGCTGAAGAGGGCAGGAATAAAGACACTGAAAGACAAAGAATGGGAAATAGAGGATGGGATAGTAACAAAAGAAGGGAAGATATACATACCAGAAGGGGAACTCAGGGGGGAGATAATATGATTGCACCACGACACCCCAGTAGGAGGACATGGAGGGAGATGGAAGACAGCAGAGTTGGTTGCCAGGAATTACTGGTGGCCAGGAGTAACAAAGGAGGTAGGGAGGTATGTGGATGGATGCGATGCATGTCAAAGGTACAAGAATTGAAGTGAAGCACCAGCAGGAAAACTGATGCCCAATGCAATCCCAGAAAAGCCATAGAGCCACATCTCAGCAGACTTTATCACCAAGCTGCCCATTAGCCCAGGGATACGATGCTATCCTGGTGGTGTGTGACCGCTTTAGCAAAATGGCACATTTTATAGCCACAACAGAGAAAACATCAGCAGAAGGACTTGCAAAGCTGTTCCGAGATCACGTATGGAAGTTACATGGACTTCCAGAAAGCATCATATCAGATAGAGGAGTGCAGTTTGTGGCAGGAATGATGAAGGAGCTGAATAACTTATTGGGAATCCAGACGAAAACTCTCAACAGCCTATCACCCCCAAACAGATGGGCAGATGGAAAGGATAAACCAGGAGTTAGAGCAGTATCTGAGGGTCTTCATTGACCATAGACAAGAGCAGTGGCCGGATTGGTTAGGAAATGGCAGAATTCATATACAACAACAAAATCCACACAGCAACAAAAATATCGCCATTCAAAGCAAACTATGGTCAGGATCCAAGATGGGGTTTGAAGGAAGGAGAAAGGGGAAGTATGAAGTGGCAGGGAAATTTGTGGAAAGAATGAAGAAAATCCAGGAGGAAGCAAAAGCAGCGCTAGGGAAAGCACAGGAAGAAATGAAGAAGTTTGCAAACAGAAGGCGAAGGAGGAAGAAGAATACAGAGTAGGGGACTTAGTACTGCTAAGTACGAAAGACTTAAAATGGCAGATGAAGGGGAGGAGATCAGAGAAATTGACAGAGCATTTTGTGGGCCCCTACAAAGTTAAGGGAATTGTCTCTAGCAATGCAATAGAGTTAGAACTACCTAAGTCTATTAGAATACACCCTGTAGTTAACGTAAGTAGAGTACGACTCTATAAACCACAGGTAGAAGGGCAGAAGAAGACACCACCAAAACTGGTCATTATCAAAGGAGAAGAGGAATTCGAGGTAGAAAAAATCATAAACAAAAGAACAGTTAGAGGGAAGAAAAAGTTTCTGGTAAGGTGGAAGGGGTATATGGCAGAAGAAGATACTTGGGAGAGTAGAGAGAACTTGGAGAATGCAAAAGAGTTGGTAGAAGAGTTCGAGAGAATATATGGAGAAGAGGTTGAAGAACTAAGACAACAGGAGCAAGAAGAAGAAGAAAAGGAATTTAGTCGGGAATTACCTAGGGAGTTCACAGCAAAATTGCTATATGGTTGGGGAAAAAGGAGGTATGAAAGGGAAAGGGAAAAGAGGTGGGACGAAAAACTGGAGTCGATGGAAAAATTCCTCAGGACAAGGAAACTTGAAGAGGGGGGCCATGTTATGAGAGCCCCAAGAAGGAAACAGTCTCCCATGCATTTAAACACTTAATCCAAAATCTCAAGTCATACAATGGGTCAAGGTATAAATAGTGTGGGAACTTAGGTAACCAAATCACATGACAAGGTCAAGTGATCATAGAACATTCTGGAAGAACATGTGATTGTGGACTAGTAGTAGCACAGCCACTGTAAAAGAGTATAAGTAGTAGTCCAATCCAAGAAAGAACTCCATCGAGTTCTTCTTGAACATCCACCTAGGGTGATCACTAAGAGCATTCACTGCCTATTGATAACAGGGTTGTTTCAACAAATGCAATTGAACTTGAATGACCTCTAACTATTAAAATACACCCAGTAGTCAATGTAAGTAGAGTACAATTGTACAAACCCCAAATAGAGGGCCAAAAGGTAGTATTACTGCAACTAGTAATTATAGACAGAGAAGAGGAGTATGAGGTGGAGAAAATTCTAAACAAAAGAAAAATATAAGAGAAGGATAGGTTCTTAGTACAATAGAAGGGGTATACAGCAGAGGTAGATACATAGAAAGGAAGGGAGAATTTGGAAAATGTAAAGGAATTGGTCAAAGAATTTGAGAGAGAGTATAGGAAAGAGGCTGAAAAAGTTAGGTGACAGAAACTGGAAGAAGAAGAGAAGGAGTTTAGTTGAGAATTACCAAGGGAGTTTATAGCCAAACTAGTATATGGATGGGAAAGAAAAAGGTATGAAAAGAAAAGAGAGAAAAGATGGGAAAAAAATTGGAATAGATGGAAAAGTTCCTCAGGACAAGAAACCTTGAAAGGGAGGCTGTATTATGAGTTAGTTCCAAAGAAGGAAAACATCTCCCTGTTATGAGAGCCCCAAACAGGAAAAGGTTTCCCCTGCATTTGAACACTTAATCCAAAACCTCAAAGCATACAATGGAGTAAGGATATAAAAAGGGGTGGGGATGCAGTAAGTCAAAATCACATGACAAGGTCAGGTGATCATAGAACATTCTGGAAAGAACATGTGATCATGGGACTTTAGGGTACAGCCACTGTAGTAGTAGTATAAGTAGGGCTGCAATCCAACAAAGAACTCCATTGAGTTCTTCTTGAACATCCACCTAGGATGATCGCTAAGGACATTCGCTGTTCACTGATAACACTCCCATGTGTTCATTAACTTAATAGGAAACCTCTAGAAATATAATGCAAGAAAGATATAAATAGCATGAGACAGTATTATATAAGAACTATATAGTTATTAGTAATAGTCTTGTGACCATGGGAAGTATGTGCACAGACCATAGGATATTTATATAAGTAGTAGAAGAAATCCAATGGAGAACTCCATTGAGTTCTTCTCTTTCAATTGTTATTGGTTGGGGTTAAAGCTTTAGTCTTAAGTCCATACCCTTAACATATGTTTCCTAAATGCAGTCTATGAAGGTATCAGATCTGCAGGTTTTGAGATAGTTGTTGATGATCCCAACATAAGCATCAGCCTGATAGAGAATCATGTTTTTGTTGTCTTTATTCATTGGAATGAGAACATGTTTT